>JAJPUD010003726.1:0-51351 GCA_023553655.1 Myrmecobius fasciatus
CACACACACACACACACACACAGACACACACACACACACACACACTTTTTTAAAAAAAAGAAAAATTCCCTTGAGTTATTGCCATGGGCCTGATACTAAGTCTGTGCTATATAAATGCTAATTCCTTCTTCCCATTTCCAACCCCACCAAGGTCTCCATCTCACCCAGGGGCAGAAAATAGGAAGTAGACCAATTCAGAAGGGAGAAAGTCTAGAACAAAAAACAAACAAAAAACTATTCAGATTTGGAAGTCTAAATGCATTACAAACCAGAGACAAATTGTGAGCTTTCACAAACTAGAGCAAATTACCTTCCAGCAGAGGTGATTTCTTTTTAATTCAGACTAAGAGACAGAAAGATAAGGTTCTTTTCAGGTCCCCAAAAATCCAAGAAAGTGCTTTAACAGGTATAAACAATCCATACAGAGTTACTACACATTCAGATGGATCATAGATCAAGTCAGCTGGCACCTTGGATAGAGCACAGGGCATGGAATTGGGAAGACCTGAGTTCAAATTTTACTTCACAATTATTAGCTTTGTGCCTGAGCCAGTCACTTAACCCTTTCTGCCTCAATTTCCTTATCTGTAAAAATGGGCTGGAGAAGGAAATGGCATGGGATCAGGAAGAGTTGGAACAGGGAAACAACAGAAATGACAAGGAACAAGATGAAATGCAACAACTTCCTATCAATAAACTAATCTCATATTGAGTACCTACTATACAGTATAAGTTACTTCCATATTTAATTGTGCTTATATATAAATATGTAAAATGAACACATAAAAATTTTCTTTGTGGATTATTACCCTTTGGTCTGCAGTGCTGTTAAAGGTAGACAGTTTGGAAAATTACATAAAACACTGTAGTAGTAAGTAGTAGTAATAGTAGTTGTACTACTAGTCTCAGTAGTAGTAGGTCACCAATGTTTCATGATGTACTCTTTAGTAGAAATAATAAACAGTAAGGTTTACCATTTATAAAGAATTAAAATGCTTAAAAAATGACATAAATAAACAATAAGTGCTTAGCACAATGCCTGACACAAAATAGGTATTTTATAAATGTTTGTTTGATCCATAGCAAATTTATCATAAAATTTAAGTAAAAACCATTTGAGACTTCTTATATATATGATTATATTCCTAGCTTCTGCAAGGCCTTCTCATTTTAGGATTATAAAATAAATGTAGAGCTGGAAAGGACCTTAATTTTGGTAGTCCAATGCCCTCATTTGATGGATAACACTGGGGTCCAAAATGTCAAAATAAATTCCCAGAAGATAGCATGGGGAGTTCAAATCTGAACCCAGCTCCTCCTGTCTAGAGCCAGGACATGCACACTTTCTACAGCAACATGCAGTTTTCAACTTTGGACTACCTATCATCTAGAGTTACCTAATGTCTAGGTACAGCTAGGGGTAAAAAGCCACAACATTTTTAAATTACTCTTTTGAAAATCCTGTTTCTTCCAGTATTTGCTTTGGTAGAATTCTTAGCCCTAAAATATTTTCCCCAGTTCCTCTGAATTTTGGTCTACAACCAAGTTTCAGTAACTAAACTTAAACTTTTATACAAAGATATATAAAAATCACAATAGATGCATCAAGAGCATCCATTAAATGACAACATTTCTATTCTACATTACCAAATAAAAGCACACATCTCAAACAAAAGTCACCAAAGAAGTTTTGTGGCACTATTTCAGAGAAATATACCTTCCACTGGTAATAAATGTGTTAGGGACTCAGAATCCACCAAAACAAACAACAAAAAAGTTGGGGAGGGGGAGAGTTCTGATGGCTTACTCGATCAAGTCTCCTTTAGATGCCTAAGTCTTCTACCATAATAAACCTATGGGAGTTCCCCATCACATCTATCTTCATCTTTTCTTTCTTTTTCAGAGTATATACCTCTGGTTTTAAAATAGATATACAACAGAACTTTTAAAAAGAAAGAAAAACTGGCACACAATCTTCCCATCATTCCTTTCTTAAATCCTGTAGCTGCTAATGCCTTACCCTTTCAGATTACCTTCACAGACTTCTTCAGTCTTTTTCAGGAAAGTACCTAAATTTTAAAAGGATTGTTCTTCATCTGGGGTCCGAGAATTTTATTGTTTTCAAAATAGCTTTATAACTGTATTTAAATATAATTGGTCTCCTCCACTAATCCTATTTTTTGTGCATTTAGAACTACTGTTCCGAAAAGAGATCCTAGGACCCAGACCCTGAAAAGGGTTAAGGACCCCTGACCTAGATATTGTCTTCCCAGTAGGAAAGGAAACTATGGGGAGTGGGGGGGGGAGGAGAGGAAGGTAGGGGGAATGAGAGGCTTGTTTTTGATTTTTGATTCTCTACATCCCAAGCGTTTAGCACACTATCCGGCCCTTCGTAAATGCTTGTTGACTGACTAACTGACTGAATCGTCTCCAGTCCCGGATGGTTCCAGACGGGCGGCGGCTTGGCCCCGCAGGGCTATGGAGGATATTAACCTGAAGGGAGGGACGGATGGATGGACTGACTGTTGGACAGAGCCGGGGGAGGCTGACCCAGGAGGAGTTCGTCAGGAGGGAAGGCCAGCAAGAAGACCAGATCGGGGGAGGGAGAAGCGAAAGGAGGTAGAGAACGGGAGGGGGCGGGGAACGGCCCTCAGCCTGGCCGGTCCCCTCGCCCTACCCTCCCCCCACCCCGGTCCAACTTCAGGGCAGCCGAGCTACCTGCCGGCAAGCCGACCCCGCACTTACCCCGAAGGGTCGCCACGGTCACCGCTCAACAGAGGAGCCGAAGGTGACGAGGAAGCCGCTGTCGCTGCCACCGCCGCGGCGCAGATGAGAGAAGGGGGAATGGCCGTTACCGGGCAGGAGGCCTCGGCGCCGCCGCGTAGCTCTCGCCCAAGAGGGAGGGGGAGGGGCACTTGGGAAAGAGGGAGGGAATGAGGGAGGGAAAAAGAGCGCGCACGGGCGCGCGCACGGTGCCTACCGGCCCCCGCCCGAGGCAGTCTCGCTCCGATACGTTTGGTCGGCTCCACCTACTCCGCCCCAAATCGGCACCCATCCCTCAGGAAACTCCCGCCTGGCCGCAGGAGATTGGTTCAAAGACGCTGACTCGAGAAGCGCTCAGAAAGCGGGAGGAGATTGGGCAGAGCTGATTGTCAATCAAAGTTGCCGGAGGCGCGCGCGCGTGCGCTGGGAGGATAAGGCCGGCATGGCTGGTGCCTGGGGCTTGGAGTAGCCTGATGTCACTCACTTGCTCTGAACCTTACCTTGCAGTGGTCCGTGTGATTGTTGGAACGCTTCTTCATGGATCCCAGACTGGGTCTGATCCCTCCCCTTCCCAGTAATTGCAACACTGACCTTGGCGATTTAAACCAATTTCCCTTCCAGCTTGTGCCCAGTTTGGGGGAGGTCGCCGTAGCCTCGTCCCTGGGGCAGAAAGTCTTCCAGAGCCTAGTTCAAGGTCCCCTGGAGAGGGTCCGGACCGCCGAGCTTTATAATTCGAGGAGTAGGTCGCGAGCTTGGAAACATGAGCATAGACAGGGCGGGTACCCTCATTTTTCACCCTCTTCTCCTCGGACCAGAACAACAAAGACGCTTTAACCAAAACAATAAGGCCTGGTCCGGAGAGATTTACTACTACATCCAACCTAAACGGCAACTTCCCTTTTTTGCTTACAAAAGAAAACAAAAAAACAAAATACTGGAAGGGGGGAAGAGAAGGACAAAGCCAAGACATTTACCTGACAAATTAAAAAACGACCGTGAATTGGTCATTGTCTCCTTTCCCTATTTCACCTTTTGGCACCTGCTGAGTCTAGGATTTTTTTCCACACTGACGCCCACTGTTTTTCTTCTCCCACAATCCGGGCTCGGATCCAGGTCTATAAATTTAATGGGTCCCACCGCCTGGAGGACTTGCACCGCCCTAAAGGGACGTGATCAAGGTATTTAGCGCGCTAGAAGGGCCTTTAAAAAGCATCTTGTCCATTCCCTCTAGTTTTGTAAGTGAAGAAATCTAGGTTTGGGGACGTTAAATCACTTATCCAGGTATTTGAATCTAAATCAAGTCCATACGCATTTACTAGGTCTTCTACTGTGTTTTAAGCATGTGCTGAGGGCTGGAAATCATCTGACTTCCCCCTTCTGATAATTGCCCATATTTAAATCTATATCTCTTGAAATCCTGAAGTTCTTCCACCCAACTCAGCCCTCATAGAAGCATGAAAGAGAAGTATAAAAGAGATTAATCCTGAAAGCATGGTTTGTTATTTCTTGATTTACTTCGTCCCGATTTCTTCTTCAGGACCCGCACTAGAAAGAGCCAAGAAAATAAGGAGTGATGTATTGAATATCTTCACTGGAAATGTGTGCTACTTGAGAGTGCTAGAACTATTCTGGAGTAAAGACCTATCCAGAGTATTCTTTTCCTCACTCCTGAAGTTCAATTATCTTTTGTTGTTTCTTTTCCCTTCTCCTTCTTCCCGTCTTGAGTAGCGCTATTTGGGCTGGGAAGTAAGGACTGTCTAGAGAAACAGTGGTTGGAATCAGAGCCAAAGAGAGGCTTTGGAGCTTGGCAATTCACCGTGCAGAATTGTAGGCAATAGGGCATAAATCTTAGACCTTTTCTCAAAGGCCAGCCAGTCTAACATTTAACAATCAGAAAACTGAGAACCAGGAAGATTAAGCTCTTTCACCAAAGTGAAATAGACAGAAATCATTCAATCATTTACTATATGCCAGGTATTATGCATAATTCCTGGGGACACAAAGAAAGAAAAAAACAATGCAGAAAAAAACAGTGCTCTCAAGAAGCATAGATTCCATTATTGGTCTGTAAGAAATGATCAGCAGAATGATTTCAGAGAGGTCTGGACAGACTTAAATGCTAAGTAAAATGAGTAGAACCAGGAGATCACTATACATGGGAACAAGATTATTTGATCAATTTTGATGGATGTGGCTCTTTTCAACAGAGTTGATTCAAGCCAATTCCAATGGTCTTGTGATGGAGAGAGCCATCTGCACCCAGAGAGGGGACAGTGGGGACTGAGTGTGGATAGTATTTGCACTTTTTTTTTTGCTTGCATTTTGTTTTCATTCTCATTTTTTTTTCCTTTTTGATCTGATTTTTCTTGTGCAGCTTGATATTTGTGGAAATATGTTTAGAAGAATTGCACGTGTTAAACCTATAATGGATTACTTGCCATCTAAGGGAGAGGGGAGGGGAAAGAGAAAAAAATTGGAATATAAGGTTTTGCAAGGGTGAATGTTGAAAATTATGTATGTGTTTTGAAAATAAAAAGCTTTAATAATAATAATAAAAATTAAAATTAAATTAAAAAGAAGCATATATTCTGAGGGGAGAGACAACAAAATATGTACTGAGTAGGTGAAAATTATCTGAAAAGGGAAAGCATCAGCAACTGGAAGAGTGGGAGTGGTGTAGAGATCAGGAAAGTCCCTCAGTAAGTAAAATTTGAGCTCAGTTTTGAAGGAAATCAGAACAATACTTTAGAAAAATTACCCTAGTAGAAAAGTGGGGAGATACTTGAGACAGAAAGCTACTGCAATAGTCCAGGTATAAAGTGTTATGGCCCTATACTGGGATGAAAGCTCTGTGAAGAGAAAACAGGGAACATATAAAAATAGAAGCAATAAGATTGTCAGTGAACTTGGATTCAAGGAGTGAATGAGATCTGGGGGCTGAGAATGGCAAGGTTATAGGATCATTGGGATGAAAGTGGTAATCTCAACAGTAATAGGGAAATTTGAAAGTGAGCAGGGTTTCGGGAGAAAGATGAATTGTTTTAGTCATGTTACCCATGAGACATTTCATTTGAGATGTCTAAAAGGCAACTGAAGATTGTAATAGTTCAGAAGACATGAGAGCTGAATATATAAATCTGGGCATTATCTGAATAGAAACCATAATTGAACCCATAGAAGCTGATGTGATCACTGAGTGAGATATAGTATAGAAGAAAAAAGGCAAGAGGATTCAGGATAGAGCCTTGGAGGAGATCCATAAATAGTTAGCACACATTCAAAGAACCAACAAAGGAGACTGAGAAGGTTCATCATTTGGGAGGGAGCAGTGTCATGAAAATCCAGAGAAGAAATAGTGTCCCCAAAAAGGCCATAAATCTTATCAAATTTTGCAGAGAGGGCAAAATCAGGATTGAGACAAGGCTGTTGGGTATGGTGATTAAGACATCACTGGTAAGGGCATTTTCAGTTAAATGTTGAGAACTACAAAGAGTTTAAAGGCCAGATGTGAATGGAGGTACTAAATATAGATGGCTTTCTCAAGGAATTTAGCCACAAATAGGAGAAGTATGAGACAATATCTAACCTCAGTGGTAGGCTCAATTAGAGTATTTCAAGGACTGGAGATATATGGACATATTAGTAGGCAATAGGCCAAGAGCCAGTTTATAGGGAAAGTAAAAATAACTGACAATGAATATGGGAGTAATTTGCTATGGGAGTCAGGATGGAATTATATAGGGGCACATGTGGAGGGGTAAACCTTGGCAAGGAGAGGCAGAATTTAAACCCTAGTCCCCTAACTCCAAAGTTACTGCTCTTTCCTTCTTGTAGGCAGCCCAATCAGCTAGAAATGAGGACAAACAGTTCATTGTTATCTATAAGTAGCAGGAGTTAGAAATTAGGAAGGTAGAAAAGGAATCCTCCTGATTTGTCCCCACCTTAAATTACACAATATATTTTACCTTTTTATTTAGAGGTGGGACCATTAGTAACAATTGCTAGTAGCCAATTACAAGTAATTTTTTAAAAAAAAAAGGAAGCAACTGAAAGAATTTCAAAATACACCAAAATATTTATTTCATTAATGTTTGTGGTAACAAAGAACTGAAAGCAAAGTCATCAACTGAGTAATGGATAAACAAATTATAAAAGATAAATATATTGGAATATTTCTATCCCATAAGAAACAGGAACATGATGATTATAAAGAAGCATGGAAAGACAAACTTATGCAGAGTAAAGCAAGCATAACCAAGAAAACAATATAGGCAATAACAACAACAATGTAAATAAAGAGAAAAACCACCACAAAATAAATAATTGAAAATGAATGTTGCAAAATTACAAAGAACAAGGTCTCAAAAGAAAGACATAAGACATTTCCCCAATTCCTTTGAAGAAATAGGAAGTCCCCAGGGGTGGAATCTAGCATATATTTGCAGACTTTTTCAATGTATTACTCAGTTTTACTGATTGTTTCTTTCTTCCTTAAAAAAAAAAATATCCATTGTTATATAGAATGGCTCTCTAGGAGGAGTTAAGGAGGCATACTAGAAGAAACTTAGGGGCTGAAAAGCAAGATATCAGTATAATTTAGGTATTTTTAAAATATTAAAAAGAAATGTAGAGGCAAAGGGAAGAAACTAAGTGGTCTAGGAAAACAATGAGGTTGGTGAACTTTATAAAACTAAGGCCCTCTGCCACCTTCTTAAAACCTAGAATGAAATAGAAAGTGATTTAGCAATGATAAATTTAATCCTCATGTTTTATAGTGTTACATTTTATTGGGTTTTATACTGATTAATTCCAATTGTAAATTTTTTAAATTTGAAAACATTGTAATGTTTATTTTGTATGATATAAGACAGGTATATATTGCCATATAAAAAATAAAACTTCTGTGATCAGCAGGATGATTTCAGAGAGGCCTGGAAAAACTTACATTAACTTATAGTAAAGGGAAATAAGCAGAACCAGAAGATTATTGTACACAGCAACAAGAAGATTATACAGTGATCAATTCTGATGGACTTGGCTCTCTTCAACAATGAGATGATTCAGGCCAGTTCCAATGGTCTTGTGATGAAGAGAGCCATCTACACTCAGAGGATTGTAGGAACTGAGTATGGATCACAGCATAGGACTTTCACCTTTTTATTGTTGTTGCTTACATTTTGTTTTCTTTCTCATTTGTTCCTTATTGATATGATTTTTCTTATGCAGCATGATAATTGTGGAAATGTGTATAGAAGAATTGCACATACTTAACCTACTTGCCATCTGTGGGAGAGGGTGAAGGGAAGGGAGGGGAAAAATTTTGGAACACAAGGTTTTGTTAAGGGTGACTGTTGAAAATTATCCATGTTTATATTTTGAAAATAAAAGACTAATTTAAAATTTAAAAAAATAAAAATAAAATTTCTAAAATAGATGCTCCCCTTTTACCTGTCTTTCTTTTACTGTCACACTTCTCTAAAGGCTGTCTGCTGTTTCTATTTCTTCATCATTTACTCATTTCACAATCCACCATTATTATTTCCTTGTACTTATTATTACCTTCTGCCCTCACTATCTGCTGTGACTAATCTCTCAAAGGTCATCAATAATCTTCTAAATGTTATATCTAATGATCTTTGATCAGTCCTCATGCCCAATTTGTCCTTCAGCAGTGTTTGAAATTCTCCTCCTGATGTCTTTTTTTTTCTTCTTTCTGTAAGATTCAGGAATAGGCTTCCTGCACTTGTCTACTAAATCATAATTTCAGTTATGACTTCTAATAAATGGCTCCCAAAAAGAGGCTTCCAGGTCTGACCTCTCCTCTAAACTACATGGCTTAAGTTCAAGATTGCTTTGCACACAGTAGGCACATGCTTAATAAATGTTGGTTGAATTGAATGAACATAAATATCATTTTCCCCAAAAAAATACCACCCCAAATTTTTCCCTATTCTTAACCATAGCACCATCATTTTTTCTCTCATAAAGGCATGGAATCTCTCCCTTGTTAGAAATATCCAACTAAGCATTTAAGTCCTGTGTTTCTCAAACTCAAAATATAATAACTCAAAAATATTAACTCATTCATATAGGTTTATATAAGGTTTACAAAGTACTTTCCCTACAATTATCCTAGAAGTAAGTAGTACACTTAATATTATCCCTTTCTACAGGTCAGACTGTGGGACAGAAAGGTTAGTGGCAAGTGACAAAAGAATTGGAATACATGGGTCTCTGGGTCTTCAGTTCTTTTTCCTTGCAGTTTTCTTTTTCACAGGAGCACAAGGTCATAGATTTAGACATGGTAAGCTCCTTAGAGATCTCATTTTTACAGGAATCAAATGACTTTTTTGAGATCACACAAGCACTAAATTGCAAAGCCAAAATCTGAATCCAGATCTTCTCCCTTTAAATTCAATGTTCTTTATATGATCCCAGATCTGCATTATTTTAATAGTATCCTAGCTAGTTTATAATCACAGAATTACAGAACTGGAAGTAACCTATGAAATAATGTGCTCCAATCTCTCCATTTCACAAATGAAGAAGTTAAAACTCAGAGAAACTGAATAAGTATCATAGCTAGTTAGCAACAAATCAAGAAGCAGAATTTGGGTCTTGTGACTGTCCCAAGTTTTTTTTATTATATGACGCTATTACTAGTTTCTCTGTTTCATCTTCCATATCAATGCTATACTAAAAATGATTTTCATTATGTTAATATAATGCTAAAAAGAAAATGACTTAATGATGCCTCATTGTTTAAAGCAGTGCTCTCAAATCCAAATTTTCTACTTTTTAAAATTTATTTAAATCTTGGAAGACCAGGATTTGAATTTCACTTCTTACAGACTGACTTTGTGACCTTGGGCAAGTCATTTAACCTCTTACTGCTTTTGGATGACTCTCTAAGACCATAAATTTCAGAGATGGTGATAGCTGGGTTGATAGAGGAAGTTTCCTTCTTCAGAGAATTCTTTCCAACCATGAAATAACAGGTATGACATATCATTAGCCTGTAAATTAATAGCACTGAATATGTTTGTACTATTACTATCTAGTCTTTTATTTGCTAAGTTTTTGTTAACCAGAATTCATATTCTTTTTAATTCTGGGATAAAGAATAATAAAATATAGCTTAAATAACAAAAGGATTAGTCTGGGAACCCTGACCTGAAGAAAATACACACTTAAACCCGTCTGTATTCTGCCTTCTACCTACCTTTCCAAATTTATCTTTTCTGCATGATCAAAATGACCTAGCCAGATTGGTTTATTAATTCTTTATTAGACACACTTTCACATCTCTACCTCTTCGTCTAACATTTCCTTCTTTCTACCCATCCAGCTTCTCCCCATCTAGCCTCATCAAATAATTAGTGTTTATTTGTACCATTTATGTGGCTCTTCATTCATGTTATTCATTTGACTTTGCAAAGAACTCTCATTAATATTGGGGATCACAACAAAGTCAAATAGTTGTAAGCCATTCATCTATCTGCCAACAATAATGCTGAAACAGTTCTAAATTATTTTAACTTTTATGAATATATTTTATTTTCCAAATAAAACTATAAATACTTTAAGCACAGGACCACCGCTCTTATTCTTGGTTGAATCCTTCCTAACACCTAGCACAGTGTTTTTGCTCAATAAATAAATATTCTTGCCAAATTGGTATTGATTTGATATTTATTGAATAAATAATGTACCTTTTAAAAGTTTATAAATTAATTTTTAATATATAATTTAACTTCAGTGGAAAAGATGACTATTGCAAAGAAATCTGTGGTGCAACCCTTTGTTGTCCAGTCATTTCAGTCAAATTTGACTCTTTGTGACCCCAGACTCCAGGTTCTGCTCTCTATCCCCTGTACCACCTAGAAGCCTATGATTTCCTCTTTAGAGTCTTTTTGCAAACTTCAGATACATTGCAAATTCAGATTTTAGTATTAGAAGAATTGCATTCCTTTCTTTCCTGGCTTAGTCTCCAAAAGGTAAGTAAAATCAGTTAAGCATTTGTTAGTTAAAAGTATCTTAAATGTACCTCATTCAGGAAAATGTGGTTTTAAAATTTATTTTTATTTATTTATTTAAAGGTTCAGTGAAGGAATCAAAGAGCTTTAAAACTGGGGAAGGAGGAAAGCAGGAAATCATCCACCTCAACCCCTCATTTTACAGATACAGAAAATGAGTCCCAGAGAATTTGTGACATAGAGAAGTAACCAGCTGATATAGGAACCCAACTCTCTTGACCCCTGGTTCAATGAACTTTCTATTACCCCATTCTGTTTCTGAGAACTCAGTTGTCAACTGAAAGTTGAAATGAGCAGGATTTAAGTATCAGAAATAAACCCTTATGGCAAGTCAGACAACCCACTAATTATTATAAAATAAAGAACACCTCTGCATTTTCATTTCATTCTCAAAAAATCAACTATGAGCTGAAATTTAGTTTTAAGGTTTCTACATTGATACATTTGATGCATCCTATCCATGCATATCTAATAGAACAGTGTTTTAACTGAATTAATAAGAATAGAGAGCAAATGTATTATGACACATTAATATGTGCCCTTGAGACTTTTTTGGTTTCCCCAAGGAAAATCTTTAAATAACATGCCATATTAATTTACTCCTTATTTTATTTCCACTTTTGGCACCTCTTGCCAGTAGATAGGAGCACTTCTTCTATTGAAAGGTAGTAAACCTGTGAATCTAAGTGGAAAAGCATATTGCCTCAGCAATGGGATAGTGAATTAGAGCTACAAAATTTGAGCAAAAACTAATCTCTGCCCCACCCCCACTGCTCAAAGGAAAGACTTTTTTTTTTGTGCTGTCACTTTTATTTAACTGCAACCAACACTGAGTTAATGAAAAGCCTTCCTTCTCCATTACCTTCTGACTCCAACCATACTACTTCATTTCCCTTCTCCGCAACTGACAATTTCCAATGATTCAGGTATAATAGTGAAATAACTGTAGCTATAAAAATTACCATAATATAATTTCATCTTTTCTAATTTATAAATTTCAATAAATTTTGAATTTTTTTATAAGGGGGTATTTCTATTAATATAGAAATTGATGATTAAGGCTTGCATACTTTTCTATGAGTTACTCTTATTTAAATAAATAGGTTTTTTTAAAAGACCAAAGTCTAGAGTATTTCATATATTTAATATTTGCATTTATAATATATTAAACTAATATAAATATTTCTACATTTGCATATTTTCATCTTTTTTCAATTATATATTATATAGAACTCTGTCCATTCTACAGCACAAAAAACATTGATACATGAATACAACATGGCAGTGCACATAATTGAACATGATTCAGAACATGAAAATTGATTCCTATTTAATGGGAGAATCTAGTATCTCCTGGTAGTCCTCCCTTTTAAACTTTCTCCAATAAAGTTTATAACCAGCAAGGATAAAAACACTAATCATGATGATTGCCCCTCCAAAGACATCATAGACACTGGGGAAAATGTGTAGCACTAAAAGCTGTAAGATCATAGCCACCACAATCTCAAGGTGTTGTACAGTGCTAACCAGTGCTGGATGAAATTTATCTAATGCATAATAAACTCCCAGGAAAGCTGCAGTAGAACAAATGCATATGGCAATGAGATAACCCCAAGTTTCTCCATCTAACGGGATGATGGGTTCTTGAAGAATGAACATAGTGGACACTCCCCAGATTGTTCCAGTCCAACCAAAGGTAAATAATGCAGTCCACATACTGATCTTCTCCCTGATGGACCTGTATACTATCATGGAAAGAGCGGTAGTCAATCCAGCCATTACTGTCATGGTATATCCAAAGGCTTCTTTCCAGGCATTCAGCAAAGAGTTCTCTTCATCAACAATGTTTGGGATCATGACAAGACAAACACCCAAGATACTGCTAACAACCGTAGCCATATCAATGTAAGCCATCTGTTCATCTACTAGCAAAAAAGCTAAAATAGCACTAAACACAGTGGTTGTTGCTCTCCACATTGTGGTTCCATTACTGGGAGGAACTATTGAGAAAGATGTATAAGCACAGGTGATAGAGATGACATTGCAGACACCATAGAAAAAGAGCCGCAATCTATAACCTCTGGGCCCAAAAGGGGGTTCTTGATAGTAACACACAACCAACACAGAAAATACCTGTAAGACAGATCGAATGAAAATCAATTCAAGAGATGGCACTTTGGAACGATCAGAAACAAGTCTAGTAATAAGGGCCACACATCCATGAGCCAAAGCAGATCCAAACAACACAATCCAAGTCTTTCTAGACTGAAAAATATTTCTTTCTGCAAAGCTCTGGAACTGTTCAATCTCATTGGTCTTTGGGCCTTCAGTTGCTGAGGTTCGATTATCCATGGTCCCAAAGAAAGTTCTTCCTTTTCTTTTTACTTCACTAAGAAGTCCTTTCTTTGGATTTTCTTCTATAAAGCTTCCATAATCTTCATTTATTTCTTCATATCCACTATCTCCTGGTTGGGGGTAATGAGAAGTATATTGCACCATCACTGTGTTGGGGTGTATTTTCACACGTTTTTTAACAGGATATTTTTTGGAGGGAGAAGTATCCATTTCTTGAGATAAACAGATCTACACTTGAATAAAAAAAAAGAAAAAAGAAATTTACACTTTTGCTCAGTTGAAAACTTAATTAATATGATAATCCTATATATTAATTAGTTGATGGAGAAATAGCTCTTCAGTTAAATTTACCTTTAATAACAGTGAACTCCATGGAATGGGCCATATGTTTTTCTCCTATCTTAGTCATCTCCTATAGTATCTTTCTTTTAACACTAGATTTTTCTTTACATCAACAATTGCAGTCTATCTTCAACCCTTGTCTAATAATTTCCTTACTGGACATTATTACCATTCCAAATTCTAATCTTCCTTTATACAGTCACTCTCTCTACCCACCCTAAAAGGAAAATACACTTAAAAAATAGCAAATTATGCCAAACCTTTTCTTTTCGCTTTTTGTGGTCCAGAATGTCTATATTATAAGTTCTAAATGTCCAGTCACCCTGTCATTCCTTCATGAATACATTGGATATACTAAGACATACATAGAAAAATTTTATACCTAAACTTTTGTGAGTATAAGTGATACTTTGTCCCTAATTTGGAATTGCTTTTATTTTTTATTTTTTTTTATTTCAAACAGATTAATAGGATTTAGAGCTGGAAAAGATTTAGTATCCAGTTAGTCCAGCTTTTCATTTGACTAAACACTAAGAAAATTAAGTGACTTGCCTGATGGCAATTAATATTTTATTTCATATCAGTCAGTCAATAAGCATTTATTAAGTGTTTGCTATCTGCCAAACACTGTACTAAGCTCTAGAGATACAAAGAAAAGCAAAACAAAGAGAGTTTGAAGATTAGTGAGAAAGTGAAGATGATAGAGGAAGTAATCTTCTGGAGAAGATGGGATGAAATGAGATCAAGGGTCCATGGAGTGGGGAGCCACCTCTTCGTGAGAGATAGAGGAGGAGGAAGAGATCATGAAGAAAAATACCAGAGTGGTATGAGATGAAAAGGAGAGAAGAAAAGGAAACTTTTGGCAAATTAGCTTAGCTGTTGTTCTCTCTAAAGAGACAAAAAAAAGGGGGGGGGGGACTTTTCAGTTGGAAATCTATTTAATGTAATAAAGAGGATCTTTCTGAAATTTCTTAGGGACACTCTGCTAGAGCTTAACATAGGGAAAACCAAATTGCTCTGAACATCCAGCCAGGAGGGGAAAAAAAGTTTAATAGCCTATTGGGAATGCTAGAGCATGACTTGGATCGCCCATGTGCCTATGTGTGCAATCCAACCCAATCCAAACTATCCCAGCCCATTCTTTTTAGTGAAACTTATTCTAGCACTCTTTAATTGCCCATACTCCTTAAGTAACCACACCAGGACTCTCTCTGCTATCTCCTTATACTGGCCTTGACTTCAAAATTTTCATTACCCCATTCTTCTCATCAGCCACTTTGGCCACTGAACTCTTATTCTTGTTGCCTCTACTCTGCCTCTCATTCTTTTCATACCTTTAGCTCACCCTCCTCCTCCATTTCCCTTCACAGCCCCTCTGCCTCACCTCTGTGGAACCTACACTATGATGTGAATAAACTACCCTTCATATATGTGCATTATATATATGTATATATGTGATATATATACACACATATACACACACACACATATATGTATGCATGTATGTGTATATACATATATATTTATATGTAAAGTACCACAATAGGTGGCATTCCCATAGAATGGGAATTCATGTTTCTTCACCTTGTCCCCCACCTTGTCATCCTCAGTAATTTCAGTATTTGTTTTGATGGGCATTCAGACTCTTGAATCTCATGGCCTCTCACCCTACTTTAACTTCAAATCTTTTTTATTCCAGCTGTAAATCAGCATTATATAACATTATTTATTTATTTAATAGTTTTATTTTCCCCAGTTACATGTAAAACAATGTTTTAGATTTGTTTTTAAAACTGTGAGTTCCAGATTCTCTCCCTTCCTCCTCACTCTCACCTCATTGAGAAGGCACATATGAAGTTATGCAAAACATTTCCATAAAAGTCATATTGTAAAAGATGACATAAATATCCCTCTCCTTCTTCAAAAAAACTTCAAGAAAAATAAAAGTTAAAAAAAAAGTATGATTCAATTTGTGTTGAATTTCTCTGGGCATGGATAACATATTTCACCATAAGTCCTTCAGGGTAGTCTTGGATCATTGTATTGCTGAGAATAGTAGTTCATTCACAGCTAAATCAGCATTATATAAATAATACCAACCAAACAGTTTTCTAATCTCAGTTTGATATTTAACCTTATTCAGGCACTTTTGGTCCCATTCAGCCCACTAGCCTCATTCTAACAACACTGGGACTGATTGGATGAGGTTTTCTCAGTATTGAGGAGACTAGGCTAAGTCACATGATCCCTATACCCAGAGCCAGAAGATGAGGTCTTGGGGCTCAAGCTTCAGGAAGTCACATGATCCCTATTCCCAGTCTTGAACCCTGGGTTCCAGGGAGTCAAGTAGTCTCTAAAGGTCAGACCCTCAAGAAGTCACACCCACAGGAAGTGATGTGACCTAAGGAAGCAGACAGCATTGGTCAAGGATGGTTACTTCCTTTTACTCTATCCAATGAAAAGGCTTGGGTCTTTTCCTATTTAACCAGGTGTTCTACTTCCAGCTGGTCAGGTTTAGGAGCACATAGGGGGCGTTGGGATGGGTCCCAGGTGTGTGTCTGGGCCTCTCCCTTGCAGGGCCTAAATAAATGCTTTCTCTTTGTACGTGAAGATGTTTCTGATTAGTTAATTTGGGAAAGGGAGTCTAATACCCGTCCCATACACTCCTAAACCTAGAAGTCATGCTAAATTACACCATTACTGATTTCTTCAGCACTCCAGCTTTATACCAAGCTGACGACACCAATTTTGATTTCTTGGTCATTCTCATTCTCTACTTTTCCCCCTCCTGCTCCAGGGACAAAATTAGCTAGAAAAAACATACAGAACTATGCAAATTAACTGAAGATTAATCTCCAATTTAATCTAATCTTCTTTGCTGCTCAGTATTTTCTTTTTTATAGCTTGATGACATCTTAGGGCATTGCTGGTTACAAACATTTTCTCCTCTTAAGAAATTAATCTTCTGTCTCTATATTTTACTCCATTTCAAGGTTATCTATCTTATTTCCTTAAATAATGAACTCCCTCAAAGACCTTCATTTCATTTTAACATCAATTTTTTTTTATTTGCAAAACATATATATGGGTAATTCTTCAACATTAACCCTTACAAAGCTTTCTGTTACAAATTTCCCCCCCTACTCCCCACCCCTCCCCTAGATGGCAGGATATCCACTACATGTTAATAAACATCACTTTTTAAAAAAACATTTTCATTCCTCTAGTCTCAAAGATTTTGCTGAAATTTCCACTTCTATCTTTATTCTAGAATCCATTTAGAATACCTCCCTTAGGACACAATTATCAGAAAATTTAATTTAGAGTTGAAAGTGTCCTTAGATTAGAGGCATCTAATTCAATCCCTTCATTTTCCAGATGAGGAAATATATATGAGATAAATAAATATGAAATAAATGACTTGCCTAAGGACACAGGGCTAGTGTCATTAGATTGAAACAAAGGCCTTCTGACTTTAAATGTAGCATACCTTTTACTATTTCATGCTCTGATGGCTTTTTTTCTCTTTTCTATTCCCTCTTCTCTTTAAGGAAAAAAAAAACCCTTTCACTTGATCTAACAGCCCTTCTTTTAACTATTATTCTCTTCCTGCCTTTCCTTTTGAAAATAAACTTCTCAATATTTGGTCTATACCTCCTGCCTCAACTTCCTACCCAACAATTCTTTTCTCAATCCATTGTAGTCTGTTTTCCTGTTATGCTTTCTCTTTTAAAGATGACTGATAATTTCCTTCTTTCTAAATTAGTAGAAGACTGATATCATTAGGAGAATATAAAACTGCTTGTTACACAGAAAGTATTTAATGTTTGCTGATTGAATTGAATTTTAAAAGGAGAAGAAAAAAGCCTTGATAAACCTGAAAATCTAGACATAATTAATGTAATTTAACCTTTTGACTCAGAATAAAACACCATATAGGAGGTGGTACTCTCATTTAGGTTTTTGGTATTAATAGAAAGAACTGAATTCATCTTCAAGTTCTAAAAGCATTTACTAGGAACTCCAAAAGTGAGTGTGGGGATGCTTTCCCTAAGTCACACACAATCACTATGTTAGAAGTGGGAGACTTAGGTCTTCATGGTTTTAAGGTTATGTCTCTATCCACCTAGAGTTCAAAAGTTCTAAAAATGGCAGTACCTCCCAGAACACTAGATCTCAGCCCATATGGAATTAACCCTTTTGGGGAGATAGCAAGTCCTGTCTCTACAGGTCCTACATACCCAGCTCCTCAGCAGCCTCAGGTACTAAAGGCTAGAGGGGAAAATCTCATCAAAGATCCCAACATTGTCAAATGCTTCAACAGGGTGGTGTGAAGCTCAAACAAGCTAGTGGAAGGGAAGCACTTTGAAATCTTTAAGGCATTATATAAAATGCCAGTTAATGTGATGAATATTATCCCACAGAGTCACCAGACTTCCAGGCTAGTGATGACTTCATTCCCTAAGCCTTTGACTACATTTCTGCTGAGCTCAAACAATGTTTATAGAGCAGTTTTGTTTTGTTTTGTTTTTGCTTTTTCTGGAAAAAAGTCAGACTCTAGAAGAAAAGAAAATATACACTCATATTGAAGTTTAATATATGTCTTTAATACTTTCTTAAGTCTACATAATGAGCAAAGCAATAAGTCAAGCTCTGATTTGTAGCAATTGCTAATTTCTGAGGTCTTAATGCTCACAATGAAAATGAAAGAACCAGAATGTTAGAAGTGGCTCCACCATACTCTTGGTTTAATATCAGAAATAGTTATGGTTTTATCAGTAGAAATAACATTAAAGAAGATGTATTACTATCCATGTTGCTGTTGTATCATAAGGATTGGCCATTCTATCCTGATTTGAGGCTGAATCTTCCATATATTTTGCTATTATACTGTAAACTCCTTAACAGCTTAAAAGTTCCAGAGCTTTGCACATAGTAAATGATTTACAAGGGCTTTTTGATTCATTCATTCATTTACAACCCAATGAATTTTTCTTAGACCTTATTCTCCTTGAAGTTCCTGTGACATCTGACAGGTGATAGTTCTACTTTCTAGGAATCCTTGGCTTCCCAATATAACACTTTCCTATTTCTGACTTCTTTGGTAAATCTTCCCCCAGGGCTCTGTCCTTGATCCTCTTACTTTCTGTACTGCTGCTTCTGTAAAAATAAGAAATCATTCATTCCTGTAGTTTCCATTTTCACCTTTATGCTATTGAATCCCAAATCTACTCACTGAAATACACTCTAGCCCCATGATTTGGGCAACCTGCAGGACGCTGCTGTTTGGATATCTTACTGCCACTTCAAATTCGACATGTCCAAAACTGAATTCAGTGTCTGACATTCTTCCCTAACACCAGCATGTTTTCCTAACCTTCTGTTTCTGTGCTGTCATTTTCACAGACACTCACAGGTAAAAATCTGAGCGACTTCATAGATTTATTTCCTCCCTTTCATTTTCTATGGTCAGTCAGTTGCCAAGTCCTGTTATCTCTATCTTTCTTTGAAATGTTTTTTCAGATCATTTCTTGTTCTCTTATTTCCTGTGCAACCTTCCTAGTCTAGACCCTCATCATTTCCTGCCTGAAGTACTGAACAGGTTTTTAACTTGTCTCCCTGACTTCCAGCCTCTCATGGACTTTAAACTATCCTGTATATCAATTTATGACATCTGATTAAAAACAACAACAAAAATCTTTTAGCACGCTACTTCCTGCTCAGTGACTCCCTATTATTGCCTATTCTGTCAAGTCCCAACTTCTTTCTTGGCTTTCAAAGTCCTCCATAATTCTGCTACTAACTCTTATCTTATTTCCTACTCCTTTACAATATGAACCCCGATGTCCAACATCTGTCTGATCAGGTCAGGTTCTTGACCATCATCTGCACTACCACACCCATGATGACCTTTGCTCATACTATTCTCTCTATCCAAAATGCCCTTTGCTTTGATTTGTTAATAACTTATTTTCATTAGTAGGAATTTTTAGTAATACAATATTAATAATAATTAGTAATAATAATAATATTAGTAGGAATAGTTGACCAACGTGTCACATCTTGAGTCATGGAAGGAAATATAATGGTGTTTTGCCTGCAGACAAAGCTTGCTCAGAGTGATGGTTTTGAGGTTCAAAAGGAGACTCCAAAAGGTTGGGGTTACAGATCAATGTCATAAGGTGTCTCAAAAGAATTTGCAGACTTGAACCCATCTCCAAGTCAAGGGACAAAGTTTATTATAATTGTAAAGCCAATTGAAGTGGGCTAAGTTCCAAAAGGATTTAGTAAAGAATCAGGAATAAGAAAATAAATTTACAGGAAAAGACAGAGATCTGGTTCTTCATGTCATTGATATGCTAATTTTATGGCTTAAAGGTAGAGCTGAGGAATGGTCTGTAATGCACTTTAATATTGAATTTTATTAGATGTGGGTTTGAGGAGTAATCTGGTATCCACCTCACCATTTGTTTCAGAAACCCTGTTATCACTGACCAACAGATTGTTAGAACAATAGCACTCTAAGGGAACTCAGGATTACTGCTATATCTTCCCTAAGTATAAGGGAAGAAATATATAACTATATTATTATATTCCTAAAACCAGGAGATTTTAGGATCTTGGCTGATTGTTAGAACAATAACACTCCTAAGGTCTAGAAGCCTCAGGATTACTGCTATATCTTCCCTAAATCTAGGGGAAGAAATATATAACTCACTCTATTATATTCCTAAGGCCAGGAGGTTTTAGGATTTTTGACCAATTGTTAGAACAATAGCACTCTAAGGTCAGGGGACCTCAGGATTATTGCTGTATTTCCCCTAGAAGCTGCACCCTTTCAATGGCATAGTACATAAAGAGTTAGGCGTGGAATAAGGAAGACTGAAGTTCAAATCTGGCCTCAGACATCAACCCATGTGACCCTAGACAAGTAATTTAACTTCTATTTGGTCTCAGTTTCCTCATCTGTAGAATGGGGATAATAATACAATACCTCATAGGGTTGTTGTAAAAATCAAATGAGACAGTAATTGTAAAGTTCCTGGCACATAGTAAGTACTATATAAATATTACTTATTATTATTACTCTTTTACTTCTTCCAGGTTGTCTTTTTTCTTTCTTCTGCAATATCCCTCAAAGGTGCTTTTTTTTACTATTTAATACATGCCCCCAAATAGATATAATTATTGTTTTTTGGATTCCTCACCTGTTGATTTTCGTGGATCTTTCAATGCAGCATTTCAATAGCATTAGTTATAAATCCACTTGGTCAGAGAGATAGTCAATTTCAGTCCATTTACACAGGATTTTTCTTGTGGCCATTGCATTTTATGTTTATAGTTATGCATCTTTTGGAGAGGATTTTCGTACTATTATAATCTTTGCTCAATTAAGGAACCTCAATGAGTACTTAACAAATGCTTATTGGTGATGAATTTGAACCACAACAACTTGAAGAGACATTTCTATAACAGAAAGAAATGGGGACAACTAGATGGCATAGTGGATAGAGCACTGGCCCTGAAGTCAGAAGCACCTAAATTCAAATCCAGCCTCAGACATCTGATAATTTACTAGCTGTGTGAGCCTAGGCAAGCCATTTAATCCCAACTGCCTCATTTAAAAAAAAAAAAAAAGAACATAAAGAGATGGATGATGAGGTGTTAGCTTGTTAGCAAAGCTCTAACACTGCTGTAATACCTCTCTCTGATTGAATTAGAACAGTGCCCCACAAAAATCTGCCCTCTTTGAGGGCCCTTAACTGCTTAATTCTTAACTATACATATATGTGTGTGTATAATATATAATAATAATAAATAATAACTTAACTGCCAATTCTGTAGTCAATTAGGCAGGATCCAGCAGAATCCAGGTCCTATACTGGAATAATCCTTGGGACTGTGAGAAGAGAATTTCTTTCTTTCCCACCCATCAGAGTTAGCAGGTTAGCAGAGTAGCTATTCTATTGGAAAAGACATCCTTATTTAGTATTGGATGACTTAAGTATAAAGGAAAGTTATTAATTAAATATCATTCTATAAGATATCATCTCAGACCCCTAGGAATTTAAACATTGTTTTTAATTAGTATTTAAGTGGGAAAACAAAATTATTTATGCCTCAATCCAATTTTATGATAGCATATAATTGAAAATATTATAAAAAGACTTCGTTAATGTATTGATGAATTGTTAGGTTGTTTTTTTTTTTTTTTTAATACTTGTTGTGAGGCAGAGTCAAGGTGGTGGATTAGAGACAACCAATCAGCTGAACTCTCAAAAAGTCCCCTTTAAACAACTTTAAAATAATGCCTCAAATTAAAAAAAAAAAACTTTGGAGCATCAGAGCCAACAAAAGGTCAGGATGAGGAGGTTTGTAACAGAGGGTGGAGGCTTCTCTGGAGTGTGTATACACGGTGGCAGCAATAAGCAGTAGCAGCAACTTTGAGAACTCTCAGCCCAGAGATTGTAAGGGGGTCAGATAACCAGTCAGACAGAGCTGAAAGGAGACTTTTTGCTAGCACTGGTTATAGCTGATCCTGATTGACAGCTCTTTTGCCCATACATAGTTCTGAGCTGAAGTTCCAGCATGGAGCAGAGCGCTTGTGATAAGTCACTAAGGACCCACAAGGTGAAGAAGAATATCTGTGCTTGCAACTGCAAGGGACCAATGCTTCCCAGGTAAAAACTAGAGCACAGACCAGAAAATTAGAGACTACACCTTTCCTTGGATCATACCGCTTGGAAGCACCAAAAACATACAGATTCCCAGCACTACAATGCAAAAAGTCCTAAGCTAGGGATATTGTCTCTCCACCTTGAAGTGAGCAGAGTTCAACTTTAAAAATAAAGTTCCAAGTCAAGAAATAGGCTGGAAAAATTAAGAAAGAACCAAAAAAAAAAAGACCATATAAAGCTATCATGGTGGCAAAGAAGATAAGACACAAACACAAAAGAAGATAATAATGGGAAAACAGCTACAATCAAAAATTTTAAGAAAATACTACTTGCAAGTCCAACAAAAATCCCTGGAAGAGTTAAAGAGATAAGTGAAAAAATCAAAAGAGATAAGGAAAAATTGTGGGGAAGAAAAGTAATGTAAGAAAATTATTTAAAAATTAAGAACTTGGTAAAAGGGGTACAAAATATTTGAAGAAAATAACACCTTAAAAATAGAATTGGCCAGGGGCAGCTAGGTGGCGCAGTGGATAGAGCACCAGCCTTGAAGTCAGGAGGACCTGAGTTCAAATTTGGTCTCAGACACTTAACATTTCCTACCTGTGTGATCCTGGGCAAGTCACTTAACCACAATTGCCTCAGGGAAAAAAAATAGAATTGGCCTAATGTAAAGGAGTCACAAAAATTCACTGAAGAAAAGATTGTGCATCAATTCAGGAATGCCTGAATTATGGTACATAAGTTTAATGGAATATTATAAGAACTATATAAGAATGTCTACAATTCTATAGAATTATAATTCTATAATTTATAGCTTCTATAGTTTATAGAATCTATAATTCTATGGAATTTTATAAGAAATGACGAGCAGGTTGATTTTAGAAAAGCCTAGAAAGACTTCCATGAACTGATGTTGAGTGAAGTGAGAGAACCAGGAGAACATTGTACACATTAACAGCAAGATAATGTAATGATCAACAAAGATAGATTTAGTTCTTCTCTGCAATGTGATTATCTAAGATAATTCCAATGGACTTGGGACTGAAAATGCCATCTGCAACTAGAGAGAGAACTATGGAGACTGAATGTGGATTGAAACAGAATTTTCACTCTTTTTTTGTTTGCTTTTTCTTTTTCATGGCTTTTTCCTTTTGTTCTGATTTTTTTTCACAGAATGACTAATATGGAAATATATTTAAAATAATTGCACATATATTAAAATTAAAAAATGATTGGCTTAAGTAGGGTTTGAACTGTTATTTTTATTATTGCTATAATTGAGATACAATATGATGTGCCAGAATAAAACAATGGATTAAAATTTAGGAAAACTGTATTCTACCCCAAGCTCTGCTACTAATTGGCTGTGACTTTAGGTAAGCAACTTCCCCTCTCTGAATCTCTAGATTCTTACATGGAAAATGAAGGGCCTTGATTAAATAAATGATCCTTTGGATTTCTTCCAACTCTTATATTCTGTACTTCTATCCTTTAGAGTACCACTAAATAAACCTCAATCATGTCATTCCAAAAACTCTCATACTTATTATATATAACAGCACTTACTATTTGTTATGTCATTTATATCTTGCTTTCCCTTCACTATAGAATCATGGATCTTTAGGGTCCCTTAGAGATTAATCACTTTATCCAACCAACTGCCTCATTTTTCATTTAAGGAAACTGAGATCTAGAGAGTTTAGGTGAGTGACTTGATCAATGTCATAAAGTTAGGAAGTTGCAGGACAAGGACTTGAAATCAAGTCTTCTGACTCTTTGGATGTAGTATAAGACAGTACTGTTTAGGAATAGGTGATTTGTATTGTGAGAGTAAAATGGAATTGCTGGGCTTTAGTGTAAATCTTCTCCAATATTATGATGGATTTCCTATGATAGTAAAATGTTGAAGGAAGGCAGGAGTAAAAATGGAAACCACAGTAATAGAGAGTCTCATACCCTACACAAACATGGAAGAAAAGAATGAGAGCCAAAGAACTTGAATTCAAGAGAGATGCAAATTTTAACTCCAGTTCTGGTTTTTGTTAGTTATATGACTTTGAACAAGTCATTTAATTTCCCATCATCAGTTTCCTAATATATTCACTTGGTATAATAACTTGTACTTTGTACTCTCAGAATTATTATGAGGAAAGTACTTTGCAATTCTCAGAGGATAGTTAGCTATTATAAACTATGACAGTCATACCCAAAGACATTTCACCTGGACTTGAAAAGGAAAAGAGGTTTATTTTATTAACTTAGAATGGAATTTTTATACTTAAATCTTTTGTTCTTACTTTTGATTCCATATTTTGCTTTCAATTTATGGTTCAAGATAGGGTTAATTATCCTCTTTGTAAAGAAACATTGATTTTAATTTTTCTAGAAATCATCACTGGGAAGAAACTCTTCTGTATGTAAAAGTCCCTGAGTAAAAGGAAGAAAGTATGCTGACAGTAAAGTTTCGCAGCATAATAAAAACAAAAATGAAAACCCCACAATGATCTATGAAGTAGGAGACTAAGATTTGAAGCCCAAACCTGCCATTTATGAACTGAGTAATCTTGAACCAGTTATTTATCTTATATTGACACAGTTTCTTCAGTCAGCAAGTCACTATTATGCTACTTGCTACCTGAAATAAACTGATTTGAGGCAATTGGGCTCTGAATTTGGCTTTTTTGTTCTTGGAAAAGGAGGGGAAGATTATATATATATATGTGTATATATATATACATATGTATATATTTTTTTTATTTTTATTTTCTAACAAGATAAAGCATTAATTTTTTTCTGCAAAAGAAAACTTTTTTCCTAATGCCCTCAAGGAGCTTACACTCTAATGGGGGGGGGGAAGAAAATATGCAAAGAACTATGTGCAAACAAGATACATACAGGATCAAATAGAGGTAGTTTCAGAGTTAAGGCACTAAGATTAAGAACTGGGGTTTCTTGTAAAATGTTAGGACTTCAGCTGAGGTTTGCAGGAAGCAAAGGAAGCCAGGAGTCAGAGAAGAGAAGGGAAAATATTCCAGAGATGGGAGACAGCCAGTGAAAATGTCCAAAGTTGGAAAATGTAGTTTCATATTCTAGGAACCCTAAATCTCATATTATGGAGACAAAGGTAAAGTATAAGAAAACTGGGAAGGTAGGAAAGGGCTAACTTTTGAAAGGATTTAAAAGCCAACTGGAGGATTATATATTTGATCTTGAAGGTAGCTATTGGAGTTTATTGAAGGAGGACAGGGGTGATACAGTTTGTTCTGCACTTTAAGAAGATTAATTTGACAGCTGAGTGACATGAAGTAAGGAGACAAATCAATGTATTATTGCAATAATTCATCAGTAAAGACTGCACCATGGGATGTGTAGGGGATTGAAGAGCGTGGCTGTGTCAAGGACAAAAAGGTACAAACAAAAGATGTTTCTAGCACAGAAAGGACAAGATGTGGCAACTGGTTGGACATGGAGGTTGTGGGAGTAAGCGAGAAGGCAAGGATGACATTTCATCTGCAAAATGTTTTCTAAACTTCATTTAAACTATGATTTTGTTGCAGATTTCTAAATAGAATAGGGGGAGAGAATATCATTCCAGATATACTCTTCTCTGCACTGAGAATCTCTATAAACTGCAGGGAAGGAGGAAAAAAAAAGGTGGGAGGAGGATATTAGGGAGTTCTGCTTTAGCAGTTACATTAGCATGGCCATCTACTAATAATAAAGATTTGAGATCTACAGTCAGACTCTTTGCATCTCTAGCAACATAGTGTGCTTACTGCTGATCAGCCTTCCCACTCTCTTACCCCATATCCCCCCAAATGGCCATCAGCTGGCATACCAGTATAACTATTTACATGCCAGTTTAATTTCTTCCCTTTTCCCCAGCTATGGGGATGCTGAAATAAAGCATACTAATTTCAACTCTTAAAAAAAAAAGATTTGAGGTATAGTAGTAGATTCCAGATCTAGGAATTGGGAAATTCTGTTCTAGATTTTTTTTAGTATTGTATGAAAGGAGAGTTTAGCACTTCCCTTGAGAAGGATGGAAGAGGTCCTAACGGCCTTTACAATACATAGAGTTTTTGTTTTTGTTTTTTTTTAAAAGACCAAAAAATAAGTCATGTAGTATACTAGTTTTACCACTAGGTGAAGCTCTTTAGCAGTTTCTATTCTCCAGTTTCCTTTAAAAATGGGAACTTGAAAGCTACAGGTAAGCCAAAAAGCAAATTTTAAATTAACAACAGTATCTTTATAAATCTCACTTAATAAAAGTCATTTATGAACTATCCATCTAATACAACATCAAAGTAATCAGAACAGCTTCTAATTCAAACAGGAACTTTAGCCAGATGAAGACTTCCTTTATAGCAAGTTCCCTTATCTTTTCTCAGACAACAAAACTTACTTTCAAGTTCTACAGATCCTATCATTAAAGAATCATTGTTCTCAGCCTCTCTCCCTTTGACTTTCTGCAGTCACACTTCTCAGCTTTATTGTGAACTAAATTCTTCTGAAGGTCTTTCTGGCTGGCTCTGTTCCAAGAGACACAGGATGGCTTCTAATCCTTCTTTGTATCACCGACAGCATTTAACTTAGTGCCTTGCCTAGCGCTTGATAAACATTTGCTGAATGAATTGAGTAATTCGAATCTGCTTTTCCTAATTAAATTGTACTCAATTATACAATGAGCTAGAGTCAGCTTCTCTCCAGAGTGCTAGGCTCAACTCTAAGTGGAAATTAATTTGACTAAAACTATTGCTGTCTCCTTCCTTGTCCATCTCACAGTTTGTACTTACCAGGGGAACTCCTGTACAATAGCTAAATATACCACTAGCTCAGAAAAGCATTTTTAAAATATTGGCTTGTTCACTTTAAACAAGTTTCTCTCTTGCTTCTTTTGTTTAGTAGCTTTACTTTGAACATAATAGAATGGCTCTTTCTTTTACTCCAGCTAGGCTAGGTGCTGTGCTAGTGGTGATTTGTCCTATTAGGAACTCTGGGAAAAGACTTAGTCTGGAGTGGTGGAGGCCAAGGTGATCCCTTGAATTGAGTTCTGAATTGAAGTAAGATAAAGTGGATGGGGTATTCTCATGAAATCCAGAAAACTCCCAGTCATGTCGGGCCACAAGGCTATCCTTCATAGAGAGGTGAATTGGTCCTATTTGGAAAGGCAAAGCAAGTTAAAGCTTCTTTTATGATCAGTATTGAGATTGTCCTGAAAGTGGCTGATGTAAATAGATTCAGTTTTTAAGATAGACAAACAGACCAAAAACCTGAATGAAACTCCATATAAGTTGCCATAACAAAAATAAAAACTCATACAACCTAAAAATGAACATTTGAATATTATATTTCTACATTATATAAATGAGGATTTGTATATATTAATTATATTATATATAATTATATATTATATTACATATGTATGATATATAACATATATAAATGAGGAATCTTTCTGGTGAAGAAGAAAATATTTTTGCTACTTTTAGGAAATTGACATCATTAAAAACAAAGGATAATGTGTTTAGCTCACTATCCAGGTTGTGCTTCCCTTAAATTTTTTGGGATGAGAAATTTTCATTGCGAACTTAGAATATTTCGAACATGTGAGAATGCTTATTCATTCACCTCTCTCTCTATTTATTTGATTATTTATGACTTTTACTTTGTCTTCTACTAAGTAGAAGTAGATTGTATAAATGCTATCTAGTACCTGAGATAAACTGATTTAGGGCAAGATACTGTTATTAAGCAAAATACACCACTAAGTGCTATCATGCAGTCTTTCTAATTTGGTGCAATCTTTGAGAGCTTTTTTTCCCTCTAGCATTGACTTGCGAACCCAGGGGTAACTCCACAACTGCAATGATTCATTGGAGTAGGATTTATTGGAAGAAATAGTCTCTTAGATAATCTCTCAAATATTAGATGTAGTATCTTCATATGACAGGTGCTGTCAAAATCACTGCATAATTAAATTTTCAATTCAGAAATTTCATACTATTGATTATATTTTAAGTACCAGACACTAAGGTGGTGTCTGGTGGAGAGGAGGAGTTATTTCCAATATTACCATTGTGCTGTGATGGTTTAAAAGTTGACTTATTTTCTTTTTTTTAAAATAAAGTTTTATTGATCTCTTTTATTTTTACATCTCCTAAATTTCCTTCTGTATCCTTCTCTTCCTCCTTCCAATCCTAGTTAACTAATTTATGTAATAAGGAAGACTTCTTTGAAAGGGAAAAAAGGAAAAGGAGAGGGGAAAAAAAAGTAAATTCAATTAATATATTGAAATAGATATGACAATATATACAGTATTCCATACCTCTTACCAGCTTTGCAAAGGAGTACCCTAAATATCTACTTATAACTCTTTTTTGGGATCAAAATTGTTTGTTGTACTATCACGACATTCATTTTCAGTTGTTTAGTGATAGTTGTTCTTTCCATTTACATTGTTGTGATCATAGTATATATTGCTTTCTTGGCTATTTGTAGCTCCCAAACTAGCATGTTAGTCTTCCCATGCTTTTCTATATTCATCATATTTAAGCAGACTTTTATTCTTACCCAAACTGAAAACCAGCACACTTTAACACTGCCCTAGACAGCTGTGGTATTTGTGGGCAGAGCCAATATTTTCTTCAAGGAAAAAGTTTGGATATTCTTAAGGACTTTTATAAGTAATTCTTGGTAAGGATCCTCAAAATTCTGTACCGTAGAAATGGAAGTCAATTTAGCCACAATATTTTGGGACAGATGTTAACTGCCAAACCATATTATCCATAAAAGAACCTTTATTTGGCTCCTATAGAAAATCTATTTTTAGTAAAACATGTATTGGTCTTGATGAATTTAAATTAGGCTATTTAAGGGGCTTGTTCTTGAAAAAGAAATATGAAACTATGCCTCTCTCCTTTCTTTGTTCTTTGTGAAAATGGGTCAGAATGTGTGGAATGCAATGTAAAATTTGGGATTTGTGGTAGCACTGCTGAACTGATATTTTCCCTCCTTTTTTATTCTTTATTTTAAAGCATGGCTCTCTGGGTGAGGGAGGAAGAAAGATAATTGGAAATGGACATATAAAAACAAAATATATCAATAAAAATTTAAAAGAATAATGATTAAATTAAATTAAAAGATGACATTTAACTACTCAGTTTTAATTCTATTACTAAGACTGAGCTAGTACTCCCTCCATCAACAGATCCAACTACTTCATGAGCTATCTTTAGTCAGGGACAATTATGAGCATCAGGAAGAATGCTTATTTCCTTGTCTTCTCTAGCAATGGGACATACAATTAATTCACCTAATAGTTGTACTAGGTTTAAGGTTAAGATTATTTAGAGGCATTCTAAGACAAAGCTTCTTTTGATATCTTTAGTCTTGAAATTCATTCTGTCATTCTTGTCTCCTCTGATTTTGATCCAGTAGGTGCAGAAACATAAATAGACTGGGATCCATCTCAAGATTGCACAGTTTGATCCAAAGATGAAATGAGGATTCATCATAAACTGAAGAATGTTTCAAATAGTGTTGAGTTCTTAACTCTACATCTCTGGATGATATAGAAAAAAGTTATAAACATCTATGGTCAGCAGTGTAACAAATGTTTATGGATCTTTTTTACACATATAAGATAACTCTTTGTGAAACTCAGTCCAGTAGTTTGAGATGAAAGCTGATAGAATATTTTGAAAATCTATACAATGAGTCTTTGAAAGGCTACACAATGAATGCCTACACAATTACATACACAATGGTTTATAATTTTGGAATAGCAGGATTCTACTTTTAAAATTTAGGGTAGGATACATTTTGTTTCCATCTTAGGGGAATTGTCCTTATAAGATTAATTTAGGATAGTTAGGCAAGTTCTGGGATCCATCACACAAGAGAAATTTTAAACAATTCAGATGGCAAGAGATCATGGGATCATAGATTTAGAGGTGGAAGGAACATTATAATTAATTCAACTGCCTCATTTTACAAGTGACAAAAGTGAAGCTCAAAGAGATTAAAGGAAATTGTCCAAAGTAACACCAGTTGTAGTAAATGTTAGGGCTAAGATTTGAAGGCTAAGTCTCTTATTCAAAATACACTTCAGTGCTCTTATTATTGTACTATTTTTCTTTTTCCTTCTAATTGTTAATGCTCTTCCTTTCCTCCACATTACTTTGTATATAAGTTGAATTTATTCATCTATGTATTTGTCTACCACCATAACCCCTTGTTGGGAATATAAACAGCACTCAGTCTGGAATCAGGGAGACCTGATTTCATATCTCATCTCAAATATATGCTAGCTGTGTGACCCTGGGAAAGTCACTTAACCCTATTTGCTGCAGTTTCCTTATCTGTCAAATGAGCTGGAGAAGGAAAAGGAAAACCACTCCAATATCTTTGCCAAGAAAACCCTAAATGGGATTGTGAAGAGTCAGCCATAACTGAATAACAACCACCTTTAGAACAGGGACTATTATATATTTTCCTTTGCATCCGTGGTACCTAGAACAGTGTCTGCTATTTAGTATCAGTTGCTTAATAAATGCTTGTTAGATTGAAATCAATTTCCATGTTCTCGTGAATAACTTTCAGCTTTATTTGATTAATGAAATTCAGAGAGGATAGAATTATTAGCTTCCAGTTGGAGAGATTTCTGGCATCTACTGTCTTATAGCTTAAGGGAATTTCTTGTCCAGTCATCAATAGAGAGTTGTGTTGGATAATTATTTTCAAATAATAATAATTATTATTCCCATTTAGCTGTACTTCAAGTTTTTAAAGCACTTCCATCACATTAACCTTGTAAAATTAAACAATGCAAATGTTATTAAGGCATGCTGTGAAGCTATGTTGTCCCATTCATTGATCCTGGCAGCTGAGCCCAAAGACCCCCAATGGGCTATGTTATAATACTGCTTTTCTAAAGAGATTTTTTTTGTATAGTACTTATGTATAAGGCTCTGTCTTTGGGTGACTTCAAGTGATTCCAATTTATGGAATTATCTTGATAACTAAATGTTCTGTCTTACTAAGTAAAGTATATAATCTAGATTGATTTCAGCCTATCTCTTTTTGGCTAATATTTTCCTTCAATCAATATAAACATTGAATTATGACTTTTTTAAAAACTGAAACCTTAGAAATCATCTATTCTAACAACTTCATCTATTAGTTGAAGAAATGAAAGCCTACAGTGGTTAAGTAATTTGCTGAGGATACCCAGCTAGTTAGTGGAACATCCACAACTAGAAGCTGGGTTTTTAGATTCCCAGTCCAGTATCTTTTCTGTGCTCCTAGAGGAAGCTCCATTTCAACACATTAGATTGAGGTCATCCAGGTTCAGTAGGCAACTAGAAACTGTGTAATCAGTGTTTAAGGGGGAGATTGGGACTGGTATATAAACTTGAGAGCCATCTGCATTAAAGTGTTACTTGAAGACATGGGAGAAGGTGATATTGCTAATAGGAAAATGTAAAGAGAGAACCAAGGTTAGATAGAGTCTTGGAGGTACCTAGGCTTATCGGTCATGGACTTCAAAGGGAAAGAGGGAAGGGACTCCTTCAGGAAGGAATTGGATTTTACATTTATGTAGCCCCTACTGTGTGCCAGGCACTGTGATAAGCACTTTGTAAATATTATCTCATCTGATTTTCACAAATCCCTTTGCAATAGGTGGTAATACAATCATCCCCATTTTACATGCCCCATTTATGTTTTTGACTCCACATTCATCACTTACAAGTAGAATCACAAAGATCAGAAAATGGCAGTATAAGGAATATGCAAGTTTCCCTCCTGAACTGTGAATCTGAGAGTGAGAGAAACAGCCAATATTGAAGAGAAAGATATGGGAAATGGTATATTAGAGAAATTCAAAGTTTCATTTAGTGTGAAGAACTGGAAGAAATCTAAGAGGAAGGGATTTTTTAAAAATTTTTTTAAGATTTTTTTTATTAAAGCTTTTTATTTGTACAACATATGTATGGATAGTTCCTCAGCATTGATCTTTACAAAGCTTTCTGTTACAAATTTTACCCCCAGTCCTCTCCCCTCCCCTAGATGGCAGGAAGTCCACTACATGTTAATAATGTTGAAATACTTGACAAGTTGTGCAAGAAAAATCCTATCTACAAGAAAAAAAAAAGAAAATCAGAGAAAGGAAACACAATGCAAGCAAACATCAATAGAGAGCATGAAAATGTTATGTTGTGGTCCATATTTCATATCCTAAGAGGAAGGGATTAAAGGAGATGGGGAATTTGTTCACAATAAGAAGAGGGATCTAATGGGCATAAGGGAATGAGTCCACAGAGGAGATAGGAATAAGGAGGGGAATGGTTGAGGAGAAGGTTTGTATCTAGTCATAGGGTAGTTCTGAATGGTAGAATTAAAGAAGCCCTTAGCAGAGAAGTAAATTGGAGGTATTTGCAGCAAAACTACTGAATATTCACAAACTTACATAATGTTATTGTGCAGTCATGTCTTACTCTTCATAACCCCATTGGGGTTTTCTTGGCAAAGATCCTGGAATGGTTTGCCATTTCCTTCGCCAGCTTATTTGACAGATAAGGAAACTAGAGCAAATAGGGTTACGTGACTTGTCTACAGTCACACAGCTACTAAAAGTCTAAGGCTAAATTTTAACTCAGGTCTCCAACTAGCTGCCCAAACTATATTGCCTGCCCAGTCTCCTCTGTTTCTACTTTCCTGTTCACTCTGCATTCATAATCATTTCAGTCTGTGCATCCTTTCTTTAGAGTTATTTGTAGAATGGTGAAATAGAATGATATAATAGAAAGGGCATCTGTTTAGAACCTGGGATAAAGCTTCAAAGCAAGGATCTAATATTTAAAAGTTTATTGTTCATTGGACAAGTACCTTAGATTCATTTTTGTGGTTATTCAGCTGTTTTAGTCCTATTCATTGTGGTCTCATTTGGGATTTTCTTGGCAAAGTTATCAGAGTGATTTTCCATTTCTTTCTCCAGCTCATTTGATAGATGAGGAAACTAAGGCACAAAGGGTTAAGTGACTTGACCAGTCACATAGCTAGTAATTGTCTGAGACTAGATTTGAACTCAGGAAAATGAATCTACTTGACTTCTAGTCCAATGCTCAACCCACTGCTCCACTTACTTGCCTCCTTGGCAGAATGATCAGCCTGGATTTCTAAAAAGGATTTAGGTATGCTAGAACTCTTACAAATCAGTTCCCCCCAGGTAAATCCCATAGGTTTTACTGAGAAAGAAAGTCCTATCTATGATTTTTCCTTAAAGAAAGAGTTAGATTTCTAATGAGAATATTGGAGGTCTTATGGGAGAAGAAGACATGACTGAGGAAGGTAGGTGTAGATATATAAGGTTCATTAATGTTAACTCTCATAGACTGAATTGAAAGATACTAGTATGAAAAGATAGGTACACAAGTAGAGAAGGAAGTGGATCCAAGCCTTCAGAAATCAGCTATATTGGTGAATAAAGGAGGAAAATAAATTATGTGAGGATTTACTGATTTACAGAAGTCTGGTCAATTGGACCTTGTGACTCTACTAAGAAAAAAGTCTTATTTTGATCTAGGCTCCCTCTAACTCAGCTTCCTCCACATTTTGTCCTCAGAGGAAAATTTGACCTAAAATCCAATAGCATTGTAAAGCTATTATATTTAAGTATGATACTGTTAGCCAAACCCAGAAGCTACTTTTTTTTTAAACTCAATAAGGCTATTTAAACTAATTTATTTCATAGTGTTAGAAAGGTCTATGAGACATCGAATTTCCCTTAGCTGGAGGTCTGACTTAAGAACAGATTCTGTCCCTTATTTTGGCCATTTTCTCTTACCCATAAAATAATAAAATTCAAATACATGGAAAAACTTTCATTAAATGTCAAACAAGGATAGAGGTCTAACCTAAAAGACATTTTTAAAATATTCAGAAAGTAATATAAGTAGCAGCACTAGGGAATTCTTAGAGACAGCAATTCTTAGAGGTCACTGAAGGGTAGGAGTCTTCAAGAAGTGAAACTTTGTGAAGTGGAACTTTAGAAAGGGACAATTTGCAATCTACCACCACAGACTGAGAACCAAAGTTGGAAAGTCCCATAATTAATGTCTGGGCTTCAAATTTTTCCTGGTGAAAGAGGAAGCAGATAAATTGTAACCCACAAATGGTATATGCTCTGATGGTTGGATCTCAAAACTTTCTGTGTGGGAAGGAGGAATGTACAAATTATAATTAACTAGCAGAAGCAGACAAATTCTTCCTGCTTCATTTTTAGAAATAATAAGAAAGCATTTAAAAATTATCCTAACTTAGTCTTTGGCTTTTGGACTAATATGAAAAAGAAATGATCAGGCTTTTGGGGCTGATCAGAGAAGAGGGAACATGACATGGTTCAGAAATGAAGAAGAAAAGTACATGCTTTGATGGCTGGGTTTCAAACATTGTATCTGGGAGGGAAGAACAAACTGGGATATACCTAAGAGAACAGAAAAGTTTCCTGAGGATAAGATAAGGTGGGGGAAGGGGAAAGAGAGGGAGCTCAGGGAAGCCCTTGAGAGAAATGGCCAAAATAAATTTTTTTTGAGGGGGAACTGATTCTCCAATGTTATGTAGGAAGATTAAGTGACAAATGTCATTTTTAAATTAATTTTTATTTCAATAGTATTTTATTTTTCCAAAGACAAATATCGTTTTCAACATTCATTTTTTAAAGACTTTGCATCCCAAATTTTTCTCCCTCTCTCCCTTACTTCCCTACTTCCTCAAGATAATAAGTAACAATATAATAACAATAATTAATATAGGTTAAATATGTGTAATCCTTACAAACATATTTCCCTATTTGTCATGTTGTGCAAGAAAAATCAGATCAAAAGGACAAAAAACCCCACGGGAAACAGACAAATAAACAAAAGGTGAAAATGCTATGCTTTAATCCATAATCAGTCTCCATAGTTCTCTCTCTGTATATAGATAGCATTTTCCATCCCAAGTCTATTGGAATTTCCTTGAATCACTGCATTGATAAGAAGAGCCAAGTCTATTACAGTAGAATATCACAAATATTCTTTTAAATGAAACAAAAAATTAACTTCTACCTTACCTTGAATTATATCACTATGCTTTATCATATCATGAAATTTTCTTTATTTCAAGAACCCTACAAATGTTACGTCAAAAATATCTTGGGCATGCTAATATGGAAATATGTTTAAAATGATTGAACCTATCAGATTGCTTTGTGTCTTTGGGGGAGGTACGAAAGGAAGAAAGGAAAAAAATTTGGAAGTGAAAATCTTACAAAAATGAATGTAGAAAATTATCTTTATATGTAATTGGAAAAAATAAAAAATACTATTGAAAGAAAAAAAATGCCTTGTGTTAAAGAAATGTCCAAGGACATAAAGGGTCTCTGTCATTCTGGATTTATCTCTGTATAAATAGGTCAAATTTTTGGTTTAAAATAATAATTAATTAAAATTGTTTCTGGTAGGCTTGGGAATACAACATACATTACAATATTGATATTTTTTCTTCAATACCAGGATAGAGTTCAGATGGCAGATAAGGTCCCATATGCAATCTAGGGCTCTCTCTCCTACTTTTCTGTTTAGTCCTTGAATTTTATCTCTGGAAGTGGAAAGTATGTAATCAACAATAAACCTGAGTAGAAAGTAGCTGTAAACTCAGTACCATCATGTAAAATGGAAAATATATCACTACTATATGTGGATTATATCTTCTATAGTGATTTCACATTTCACTTTTTGGAGTCATTGATCTTTTTCTGTATATATAATAAAAAATTACAAGAATCTGCTGGGTCTATGAGATTGTGAGGTCAAATGGAATGATTAAAGTTGTATCTCGTTTTTTCTCTCTTTTATTAAAAAAGGATCTGTCTATACAGAATTCTAAGGTTTGTTTGTTTGTTTTAATATCAAATCACTGGAAAAAACTTGCATTCTGACAACTGGAGACTGACTAAACAAATTGTGATATATCAGTCCAATGTATGGTAATATTTTGGTACAAAATATGAAAATATGAAGTATAAAAGTAAATATGGAAAGACTTGTAGGGGCAGATGAATGGTATAGAACTCTGGATGTGGAGTTGGAAAGACTGAATTCAAATTTTACTTCCAACATTAGCTTTTTAAAATTGTACAAGTTACTTAACCTTTCTAGGACTCAGGTTCTTCATCTATAAAATTAGGGGGTTGGATTCAGTGGGTTTCCATCTCTAGGATCAGATTATCTTTTTTTTTTTAAGCTTTTTATTTTCAAAACATATGCGTGGATAATTTTTCAACATTAATCCTTGCATAGCCTTGTGTTTCAGATTTTCCCTTCCCCCCCCATCCTTTCCCCTAGATGGCAAAAAATCCAATATATTTTATACATGTTAAAATATATGTTAAATATGATCAGATTATTTTAAGTGATTCAGAACAAACTAATTTTTAAAAAACAATATACTTGCTAAAGTATTTTAAGAGCAAAACATTTTAAGCAAACATTTCAGAAGAACAGAATGAGCAAGAAAATTGTTAAAATCTTAATTTTTATTTAAATATAAATAGAATGTTATTTGAGATTCAACTCCAGATTATATTTATCAGTATTTCTTGGGAGTTTTGCTTTTGCACTGTGTACAAGCTAAAAGTTATATAGAGATGTTTTAGAATGCCTCTCCTGAGCAGAAAGCTGGTGGAGGACAACACTTCCATTTTATTTTTCCTAGGATAGAAGACATTATTTTATTGTTTATTAATTTTATTCATCACAATTTTAAACTACAAATTAACTGAAAGAGAACATCTAAAATAGGAGTTGGAAAATTTTTTCTGTAAGTGACCAGATAGTAAATATTTCAGGTTTTAGGGGGCTACAACATAAAAACAAAGATATTATGCAGATACTTCTATAACATTAGAAAAATTAATTTTCACAAATTTTTATTGGAAAATTTCAAAATATAATAATAATAATTGAGTACATTTTTGTAATATGGGTCCACGAATGAGAATGGAATTATTTGGGGAGGGGGGTGGAGAGATAAGTTTTTTTCAACCACTTAAAAAAGGAAATACTTTTCTTAGCTTATAGGCTACACAAAAACAGGCAGAGGACATGATTTAACTCATGAGCCACAGTAACACTTCATATACTGGCGTTTTTGAGCTATTTCAAATATCTATTATATCTATCTACCAAGATCATTCCTTATTTTAATTTTTGTGTATGTACTGTGAGCTATAGTTAGGCTTTCTCTTTGCTTATTTGCTGAAGTGAAGATCAGACCTTAACTGTAGAAACATTAAGCCTTTTGAACTATATTTCAAAAGTACAATAGTGAGGTTTTAGAATAGATAAAAAACTCAAAGCTCAGGTGAATGATAGTTTGGTAAGATAATGTATCATAAGATTTAAAACTGGAAGAGATCTATGCCATAATTTAATAGAGGTATTCTGAAGAAACATCTGATCTTCTGGACTGAGATATTTTGGGTTCATAAGGGGAACACATACTCTGGCTTGAAGAATATGCATGACCACCAACTCTTCGGTGGTCCTCTCATTTCCTCTGTGACTGTACCATGATACTTGATGACTTAACCAGGAAGAGCTTACCAATAAAGAATGGGGAGATAGAGCTTCCCTCCTCTTTTAAGGTATTCTCATTGTTGGGGCACCCCAAACTCCAGCTCTCCCTAAAACTTCTAGTGAAAGGGGAGAAAAAATTTATCAACCTTCTCTCCCCACCACTCTTAGCAATAGCAACTGTATGCATATGAGCCCATCAGTGAGCTTAGGACAGGACTACATGATCTTAGCTGCTCCTACTATTTTATGATTCTCTCCCTCAATCCAGGTCAGGAAATAATATACTCAGAAATGGATGCCCTGTTGATAATCACACGAATACAAGAGATCAAGAGCTCAGCAGGAAGTGATTTCCACAGTTTCTCAGATATGACCAACTGCTGGAAATTTGCTGTACCTGAAAGGGCTAAAAAAGCCCAAATAATGCTCAGACTTGCCAGGAGATCTGACTTCTTGTTCACACAGTATAGGTCTGAGGTGAAAGTAAATACCTGTTGAGCAGACCTACAAAATTGTCATCATGTCCCAAAAGAAGATAATGGGTGCTGAATTACTGTTTGATGTCTTTAGTATTTGTTAATGCAGATTTATGAATTTTGTGTGTTTTAAGCATTTCTTTTATAGTAGAGAAAATAATTAGCTGTCCAATACTTTTTATGTTCTTTATGCAAAAACATTTTCTGGAAAGGCAATATTCTTTTGAAGAGACTCCTAGATCTGAAAGTCCAAATTTTCTTTAAGAGATTTCCCCAGAAATTCTGGGATATCAACAATGAATTAGAAAATGAGAAAACCCTGATTCTTCTCTTTGAGAGTTAGGCTCCCTCATGTAAGTCCAGAGCTAGTGCCCTTTGTGGGAAAGAGTGTCCCTTGTTCCACAATTGACATAAGTACTATTGATTAAATGATAAATGATAAATGCATGAAAAGGATATGAACAAAAGCCTATGTGCTAAACAAATTGGAAAAGTCATTACTAGCTAGATGACCAATATTAACAAAGTAAGGTTTAATGAAAGAGGTATCATTTTCATTTAGTTTTAAAGGAATAAGAAATAGTAGCATGGAATAGCAGATAAAAAGCTAACTTCAAAGTCAGGAAGATCTGAATTCAAGGGGTACCTCTGACTTACATTGGCTGTGTGACCCATAGCAAGTAATATTCAGTGCTTTAAGCCAGGGCTTCTTAAATTTTTTCCACTCATGACTCCTTTTTGCCCAAGAAATTTTAACGTGATCCCAGGTATATGATAATATAAAATAGGTATACAAATCAAACACTTTTTGATAATAAATCATTTTTACAACCCCCACATTCAGCTGTGACCCACAGGCAACTGTCTAAGACTCTAAATTGGTTTAAAAAATTTTTAATAATAATTTTTTATTTTCAAATTCCATGCACAGATAGTTTTCTATATTTAACCTTATAAAACCCTGTGTTCCAAATTTTTCTCCCTCCCTTCCCCCTACTAGACATCAAGTAATTCAACATAGGTTAAACATGTGCAATTCTTCTAAATTTCTTCTAAATCTTCTATAAATAATTCCACATTTATCATGCATTACAAGAAAAATCAGATCAAAAGAGATAAAAAATGAAAAAGAACAAAAATCAAGTAAACAACAAGTGAATGTGATCCACATTCAATCCCTACAATCCTCTTTCTGGTTGCAGATGGCTCTCTCCATTTCAAAATCTATTGGAATTGGCTGAATCACCTCATTGTTGAAAAAAGCCAATAAGACTTAAAGATATCAAGAAGGGGTTGATCTGTGTTGGTAGAGAGAGTTCCTATATCAATGAAATCATAGATCTAATCCATATCTTTTTAAAAGACTAGTAGGAATCTCTATGATACCTAATAACAGAATCTGTTATTAAATTGTTATGAGATCTTGAGGAAGTCATTTCATTTCTCTTCCTTCCTTCAAGATGCAGCTCAAGCACCTTTACATTAAGTCTTTCCTGATCAAACTGCTAGTGCCCTCCCTTTCTAACTATCTTGTATATAACTACATTGTATTTATTTGTATTCACTTCTTTATATTTGTTTTTTTATGTAACTATATACTTGTAATCTCCTCCATGAGGATGTATGCTCCTCCCATGCAGGAATTGTTTTATTCTTATTTGTATCCCCAAACCCTAACACAGTTCCTTCCAGTTGGTGCTTAGTAAATCCTGATTGATTAATTGATATGGTATTGTGCAATATCCCAGAAAAAATATTTAGGGTAGGGACTGTTTCATTTAAGTCTTTCTTTTTCCATGCCCAGCCTAATACCTTGCACATAGTTGGCACTTAATATTTATTAAACTGGATTGGCAGGGGTTTAGGAAAGGGTAAAGAGTGTTAGATTTAGAGTCAGAGGAGATGGCTTCAAATCCTAGCTCTTCTATTTCTTATTTGTGTAACATTGGACAATATTATTGAAAAATTTCTGGACCTTAGTTTTCTTATGTCTAAAATAAAGGGGTTGAACTCAGTGACTTCAAAGGTCCCTTGAAAGTCTAAATCTGAAATCTTGTATAAAATTCCACAAATTCACCCTCGTAAAACCTTGTGTTTCAAAATTTTCTCCCTCCCTTCCCTCTGCCCCTCCCCTAGACAGCAAGTAATCCAATATAAGTTACATGTGCAATTCTTCTAAACATAATTCCACATTTATCATTCTGCACAAGAAAAATCAGATCAAAAGAGATAAAAAATGAGTAAGAAAAAAAAACAAGCAAACAACAACAATAACCGAATGTAATCTACATTCAGTCCACATAGTCCTTTTTTGGGGTTAAGGCTATCAATCAGTACCAGAAGATTAAAGACAAGTGTATAATCACAGTCATTTGGGTACTTTATTGTGTTTATTTTTCCTTATATTCTTATTTATACGTTTGGATACCTGTACTTGTCAATGGAAATTAAAATAAAATTTATATTAAAATTACATGATGCTATGATTTGTACTAATCTTAATTTCTAATTTGAAATGGAAATTTATGGGGAAGAATAGTTTGATATAAAAATATGTATTCTCTAATCATGAATTCCTCCTTGCTGAAGGGGGAAACATTTTATTCCAAGAGATATGAAATTTATTAAATTATCTTACCTGAGGCTATTTTAGATTTGTTTGGATTACAGAACTTTATGATATGCTGTACTTCAAGTATGACTATAGCACAATTAACTTTTCCTTGTTTTCATTGCCATGGCCAGCACCATTTATACTGATCAAGAATCTTAAAAATTAATCCTATTGGGGCAGCTAGGTGGTGCAGTGGATAGAGCACCAGTCCTGAAGTCAGGAGGACCTGAGTTCAAATTTGGTCTCAGACACTTAACATTCCCTAGCTGTGTGACCCTGTGCAAGTCACTTAACCTCAATTGGCTCAGCAAAAAGCAAAAAAAAAAAAAAAAGAATCCTATTGATCACAAGGAAGACCTAGCAAAAGTGTGAATGAAGTCATCCAAATTCATTATTACTCCTACAAAATAAATTCAAAATACTCGCAGGCATTGATAGAAGGTCAGTATTATCTTCAAACATGAAGGAGAACACATTATTTCCTATACACAGTGGCATCAGGATTGGAATAGGTAGTCATCTAACTCTAAGCTCTAAGAAATTCAGAGGATAAACTGAAGTGCTTAATCTTTTGGCTATAAGGAAAAAGAATGGTACCATGGAAATTAGGATAATTTGGGATGTCTGGCTACAACTTTGGAAACTGATTGAATCTGAAGGAGATCTAAATATACTGAGCTGGTGAGTGCCTTGGCTGGGCTAAGGGGTAAGAAATCTCTCTTTTTCTCTCCCTCCTTCTTCTCCTCCTCAATTTCCATGGTATACTGAAAAGAATTTTCAAATTGAATCCCCAAAACCTGGTTCTTGCTCCAAAAACTAGCTCTTGCTAGTAAATCTTCATCTTACTAGCCTTGTGACATTGGACAAGCCAGGAAAAACTTATAAGGTTTTCTTATCTTTAAAAATGTGGATAGGGGCAGCTAGGTGGCGCAGTGGATAGAGCACCAGCCCTGAAGTCAGGAAGACCTGAGTTCAAATCTGGTCTCAAACACTTAACATTCCCTAGCTGTGTGACCCTGGGCAAGTCACTTAACCTCAATTGCCTCAGCAAAAAGCAAAAAAAAAAAAAAATGTGGATAGTAATATATTTCCTGTATATCTCACAGAATTGTTATAAAAATCAAATGAATAAAGACTTTGTAAACTCTACTGTTTATAAAAAACATAAGCTGTCACTTTATTTGACAATAGCAATGACATTAATTACATATTTGAGTGATCTATAAGGTTAAGGTTGATTAGACTAAGGAATTTTGTATAGTTTGATCCAACTGTTTTGATAAGGGATGAAACACCTTTTAGTAGAGATCTGGCTGAACTAGGGACTAGGAATTTTTATTGAACATGTAAGTACTTCTTTGTGGTGAACTGCTGGACTGGATTAGATGAAAAAGAGGAGAAGCTATATGGTTTTAAAAACTAGGTTGGGTTGGATTGGGTTAAGGTAGGCTGGCAATGGAATTGGATAATTACTATTAGTAGCAACAGCAATAGTAGTAATAGTAGTAGTAGTAGTAGTATAGTAATAGTAGTGGTGATGGTGGTATTAATAGTAAAGTAGCAATAATAGTAATAGTAAAAAGGGTTGTATATCTAGTCCGAGAGAGAGAGAGAGAGAGAGAGAGAGAGAGAGAGAGAGTGAGAGAGAGAGAAGGAAAGAGGGAGGAAAGGAAGGAGCGAAGGAGGGAGAGAGAAAAAGCACTAAGAAAATTAGTGTAAGAGAGTACTCCCTGATTTGAGGTAAGATGGACTTGTTGGGGTTGGAAAGAGCTTTGGCTGAGTTTGCTTAAGCTTGTGGAAGAGCTCCTCAAGAATAGTGCAAAGAGATGTGTGGCTATACTAAAGATGGGTTTTAGGGGAAATGAGTAGGCTAGAAATGAAGGAACATAGTAAGATTGAGGTAAGTGGTTAGGACGGTTGTGTTGGGCTGGTTTGGAGAGGGTAAACTAAACTGCAATCACATTCAGGGATGGAATGGTTGAAGATGAAAGCTAGATGCCAGATAGAAATAAGTAGCTCTTATTCTATTTTTCTAAAGTGCAGAAGGGAAATTGAAAGGAATTATTAATGAAGAAAGGATAGATAAGGTGAGAATATCAGGGACAAAAAATGGAAGGTAGGTGGAAGACAAACTATTTGCTTGAGGCAAGACTAAGAAATACAGTCTTGCTCTATGCTTAGAAATAACTAAGTAAAGCTCTATGTGTTATGTAAGAACAGTTTAAGAATAAAACTGTCACCTCTAGAGATGATGAGGTTGTTATATTATTCACAATGAGTTAAATAAAATGTTCCATAAATTATCCCTGAAAAAAGAATAGATTGTTATATGTAAGACTAAGGTCTTACTACTGAAATGAGGTTGTCAAGTGACTAGAATAAAACAGCTCATTTACTATAAAAGAATTGGTGACTAATTTAGAGACACATTTATTAAGTGTATTTTTTTAAAAACATCATTTCTGACATACTGTGATGAATGGTTTGGCTAATAGCTAGAGATACAATAGCAGTATACTCATATAATCTCTATTCCCTTCTAGGAAAAATTCTTTCTAGACTTTGAAACACTTTAAATAAAAGATACCTTCTCCAAATGTACATATTTACCAGGTTCCACTGACGTCAATATCTCCTTTAAAATACTGGAATTAGTTCACCATTGAACCAGCATCTTGAAATACAGATGCCCTTGGTGTTTCTTGACAGGAATTCATTGAAGTATATGGTGAGGGAGAATGACAGAAGATGTATTATTATCAGTAGAAAATTTCATTGTAAATGGAACAATGTGAGTATGGCAAGGGACAAAAAAATAATCCTTTTTCTTTCTTTTTTAATATAAATCTAAGTTATGTGTTAACTAATTCCTAATAGTTTAGATGCTAATAATATATAAAAAAGACAGAAACAAACTCAGAGCTGGAAGAGACCTTAAAGATCATCTATGTCTCTGATATCTATCATATAATGTGTATGTATGCCTACACACACATATGTATCCACACACAAATGGATTTCTGATCATGTGTCTCACTATAGAAAAAACATGGATTCCCTCATCTTTGTGCTTAGGTTACTCAAAGATGCTCATCAACAAGTCAATTGCTATTTATTTTCTTTTAACATGCATCAGAAATGAACAAGTAATACTGAAGTAAAAGAAATATACCAAAGAGGACAAAGAACTATTATGTATACTTTAAAATTGCCTCGAGTGCATCCCCTCTCTGATGAGTTCTGTATTTGATACCCTCCACCCTTTTGGGTTGTCCAGACTTTATGTTTAGCCCTACACTCTCACAGCTTGATTCTGTCATACCCTGGCCAGGGTACAATGAAACTAGGAGCAAAGTCATTGTTTCAGCAAATGATCACAAACTAGCTGCACAATTATAATTCCTTCCCTCTCCTGATTATTTCTAATTTATCCTGCATATAGCTTGTTTGTACATAGGTGTTTACTGACTATTCTGCTAAAGAGTATTTTGGCACCATTGTAGGCATATACTACAGAGCATGTAGTGTTAACTTATTAGCATTAATTATATTAGACTAACTGATATTATGCAGCCTTGTAGCAGTTTCAAGTTGCTAACAGGCCTTAGGCATTTGGAAGCACAGTTTAACCCTTAGGAATCCAGGCCTTTCTGAGATCAGTGTGTATAATTTTTCACAGTCTACTGACACTCTGTAAGAGAACCAGAGCTTTAAGTGTCTATATTTGCTCCCCAGGAACATTTTGAATTCTATGATAGTTGATGTTTCCCCATTGACAGGGATCATACTTCTGTTATTAGGAGTATTAAGTCAGTCTGTAATCCTAAGACTTTGTTAATGTTAGCTATTATTATTGATATGACCAATGACCACATCTCTGTTATAAAAGATGTCAAGGATTATGTCCCCATCAGCCTGGGGTTGGGATGAAGGGATTCAGACAATAATAACAGCAATCCCAAACCTGCTCTGAATTTTCCTTTGTGACAATTTATAATTATACCTTATTTATAACATTCAATGAGTAATGCAGCTTAATTACCATGCTTGTACAGATGTTCTTTCTGTGGTTCCCCTTAACTCAAAGAACTGACTATCTCTTCTACACAAAAAAGGCTTTGTTTTTATTTTTGGGTTTTTTTTTTTTTTTTTTTTTGAAGAATCTAATTGAACTGAATTAAAGCCAGGCAGGATAGGGCTAACTAGTAATCCCTGCTACAGGGAAGCCTAAAGTTGGTAGAGTTTGAGCTCAGCACTTCTGAGTTGCAGTTGGGCTAAATTCAATCTGGTATTCATACTCAGTCTAGCACCAGCACTGAGAATGGCAGAGGAGCCTCTAGACCATCTAAGGAGGGCCAAACCAGTCTGGATTGGGAACCAAATAGATCCAAGTTTCTCTGCTATATACTTCAGCAGCCATATATTTCTACAAGTGAGGCAAGAAGACCTAGTTCCCCCAAAAAGGAAAAAACTGAAATCATTTCAATTCATTTGGTATTTGTTGAACACCTACTATGAGCTAGGATGCTAGGATCAAATTATAGAAAAACAGTAACAATACAGTCTCTCTCCTTCAAAAAAGTACATTCTACTTAGAAAACAAATTATGCATATACATATACATACACACATAGCTATCTCTATCTATATACATGCACACAGGGCAAATATACAGGAAACCAATAGAGATGTGGAGAAAATACTAACAACTTGGGAGAATAGGAAATACACTTGCCATTTATCAGAAGGAATGACAATCTGTTCAATGCAGATAGATATATTCTTATTACCAAGTATTCAATAATGCAACAAAGCAATAACTGTGATGGAGAGAGAACATGTTTCCAGTCAGCTCTGGTGATTCTTCCTAATGACTTTTATAACCACATAATCCTGAAGTAAATATGTGAGGAAGGTATATGAAACCATAAGATGTCAGTGGAACCCATGCTCCAAACTATGAGATTTTCTCCATTTGAGTGTTCTAGAAGAATTCTAATTTTAGGTTAGGAAGAAATTTAGAGTTCATGTAGTATACTTCTCCTCTAATATAGGAATACTATCTTTTATATAAATGTTTTCCAATCGCCAGTCTGTTTTAAGGAGCTGCAATAATTTTGTTGGTATAGGAATTTTATCCATGGACTTCCCAAATTGTTTATAACTTAATAAATTAGTCTTAGAGAGTTGTCTAAAGCTCGGAGGTGTTAACAGACTTCTGGTGGTCCCAAAGGTAGTAAGTGTTGGAGTCAGAATTTGAAGTCAGCTCTTTCTGACTCTAGGTGTAACATTTTATTTATTATTCTAAGCTACCTTAAATTTCTATCAGTCTATGAAACTTTGGCTACCAAACCTTCTTAGTTTTAAAAATATACAAATTTTTTAAATTGGCAATTTTTCTCTATGTCCAAATTATCTCTGTTTTTTCTTTTTCTTTGTTGCTAGTCCCCACTCTTTGAGTCATCAAGGGCTACCACACTGTGATTGCACAGGGTCCAGTAATCCAAGGGAGAGAATTTAAATATTTTACTGGTCATAGTAACATAAAATACCATGTCATGAAAGTCATCTCATCTTGCAATTTGCATGATGAGTTTTTGCAAAACAAAACCATGAAGATGATCAGAGCCTATGTGCCACCATCTGCTTCAGAAAATAAGATAGAAAAATATAGGAAGACTTAACTAATTATCTATTCAATAAACTACTTACAGTGCAAAGATTAGAGTGAGAAAAGATAGTGAAGAAGAATATATTAGAAAGTAGATTCAAGGATAAGGAATAATATATGCCCATATATCATGAATAGATTTTTTAAAAAGAGCTTTGGAAAATACTGGATATGGCAAGCAAGAAATTAAAATTAAGAAACTAAAATGATACATATATATGTAAATATATGCACATGCTAAATCTTCTATTTGCTTCTTTAATACACAATCTATTCTTTAGCATGTAACCTTAAAAAAAAACTTATTCCAAAAACTACTTGTTTAATCAAGTATTGGTTATACCTCAATTCATTGATGATGAATTAATGCATTTGCATTTATGCAAAATTAGTGCATTTTATAGTAATAAGGAATTGTGATAACAATTAGCAGTGAGAATCCTTCTGAGAACTGTACATATAGACTGATTTCTTTAATTATTTCTATTTATAGAACTATTAACTGCTTCCATTCTTTAATTATTTCTCCTTTTCTTTACTTTCTTATTGTTATACTTGTTCAGTCTGTCAGTCCTATCTGTCTCTTCATGACTCCATGAACTTGTCTGTGGGGTTTTCTTGCCATTTCCTTCTTCACTGTGTCTCTAGTTTACAAATGAGAAAATTGAGGCAAATAAGGATTAAGTAACATGCCCAGGATCATACAACTAGTGAATATCTGAGGCTATATTTAAACTCAGGTTTTCCTGGGCCTGTATTCTATCAGCTGTACCACATAGTTGCATTGGCTATACTCATTACAAATTCAGAATTTCACTGAATGGTCAAAGGATATGAACAGGCAATTTTCAGATGAATAAATTAAATCCATTTGTAGTCATATAAAAGGTGCTCCAAATCACTATTGATCAGAGAAATGCAAATTAAGACAACTCTGAGATACCACTACACACCTGTCAGATTGGCTAAAATAACAGCAAAAGTTAATGACAAATGTTGGAGGGGATGTGGGACACTGGGAAAACTGGGACACTAATACATTGTTGGTGGAATTGTGAATGGATCCAACCATTCTGGAGAGCAATTTGGAACTATGCTCAAAAAGTTATCAAACTGTGCATACCCTTTGACCCAGCAGTGTTTTTACTGGGCCTATATCCCAAAGAGATCTTTTTTTTTTTTAATTAAAGCTTTTTATTTGCATAATATATGTATGGGTAGTTCCTCAGCATTGATCTTTACAAAGCTTTCCGTTAATTATGTTAAAATATTTGACAAATCAAATACGTGTATATATATATTTACAGTTATCTTGCTGTGCAAGAAAAGTCGGATTTACAAGAAAAAAAAAATCTGAGAAGGGAAACATAATGCAAGCAAACATGAATAGAGAGCATGAAAATGTTATGTTGTGGTCCACATTTCATATCCCTCTCTCTCTGGGTGTATGGCTTTCTTTACTGAACAATTGGAACTGGTTTGAGACATTTCATTGTTGCAGAGAGCCATGTCCATCAGAATTGATCATCATATAGTATTGTTGTTGCTGTGTATAATGATCTCCTGGTTCTGCTCATTTCACTCAGCATCAATTCATGCAAGTCTCTCCAGGCCTCTCTGAAATCATCCTGCTGGTCATTTCTTACAGCCTTTTAGAGGAGGGAAAGGGACCCACATGTGTAAGAATGTTTGTGGCAGCCCTTTTTGTAGTGGCTAGAAACTGGAAACTGAATAGATGCCCTTCAATTGGAGAATGGCTGAACAAATTATGGTATATGAATGTTATGGAATATTATTGTTCTATAAGAAACGACCAGCAGGATGATTTCAGAGAGGCCTCAAGAGACTTACATGAACTGATGCTGAGTGAAGTGAGTAGAACCAGGAGATCATTATATACAGCAACAACAATACTATATGATGATCAATTCTGATGGACATAGCTCTCTTCAACAATGAAATGTTTCAAACCACTTCCAATTGTTCACTGAAGGAAGCCATATACACCCAGAGAGAGTGATGTGAAATGTGGACCACAATATAACGTCCTCATGCTCTCGACTGATGTTTGCTTACATTGTGTTTCCTTTATCTGATGCGTCTTTCGTGTAGATACGATTTTTCTTGCACAACAATGATAAGTGTGGAAATACGTATACATATATTTGATTTGTCAAGTATTTTAACATAATTAACATGTCGTGGATTTCCTGCCATCTAAGGGAGGGGTGGGGAGTTGGGGGGAAAAATTTGTAACAAAAAGCTATATAAGCGTTAATGTTGAAGAATTATGCATACATATGTTTTGCAAATAAAATAAAATTTAAAAAAGATTATATGTTGAAAATCATCTATGCATATGTTTGAAATTAAAAAGCTTTAATAAAAACATATTTAAAAAAGAATTTCATTGGACAGTAGAATCAGGGTACAGAAATGATATATACTATTATCTATAATATCAGATTTTAAAAATTTATAATTTGCTAAAATTGTTTCATCTTCCTCTTTCTTTTCTTTTTTTTGAAAAAAAAATTATTATAGAAGATGGCTCTTTGGGAAGGGAGAAAAGAATGAACATGAGGGGAATATATCAATAAAATTTTACTTTTAAAAATGTAAATTAAGGAGAATTGTATTTACTGCGTTTGATGAGTAAAGCTTATCTTTTCTCTAGATATTTTTTAATCTGCTTTCCTAATATCTAAAGTACATATTGGGCAATTTTTGAATTTCCCTACTTTCATCATTATTAACTCCAAAATGCCATGGTCATTTTCTTGCAATGTTGTATTATTTCCACATCATTAACTAGTTCTTGTTTTCTTAATTTAGTATGTTTTTGTATAACCTATATCATATTGCTTGTTGCCTTGGGGAAGGGGGAAGTAAGAGAGGAAGGGAGAAAAAATTTGGAACATAAAATTTTACAAAAATGAATGTTTAAAACTATCTTTACATATATTTGGAAAAAATACTATTTAAAATTTAGTATGTGTCATATATATTCATACTTTTTATCTCCCTTGAGAAAATGTAATCTCTGTTGGAAGTTAGAAAACTTAATCATTTATATTTTTATATCCCCAGTGCCCAGCACAATGACTGGCACATAATAAGAAATTAGTAAATGCTTGTTTATTGATTTAGAAATGATCTAAAATAAATTCATAATAAAATCTGCTTAAGTTGTTTTCTTTATCTTCTGAAACATGAGTGGAATGACTACCCTCACTACTATAACTCTCAGAGACTCCTCAATGCTACCTATATTTAGGAAAATCTTAGCAATGAAAACAGTAACAATATTAGTTTCAATGAAGACCACACAATAAGAAATGGCTGTAATCTGGATAATGGATATTCACACCCCAAGCAGTTGTGGTAGTAGGTAACTTCCTCATGTAGCCACTTTTAATAGTCACTGGTTTATTGTTTCTTTTAGCATTTGATTTCTACAGGAAAAAAATGTGTTGTTGAATTTTTAAAAAAAGTTATAGTACATGAATGTAATGGAATATTATTGTTCTGTAAAAAACAATAAACATCAAGAATTCAGAGAAACACAGGAAGACTTATATCAACTGGTACAAAGATAAACAAGCTGATCCCAGGAAACTATATACACATGAATTACAACAATATAAAGGGAAAGTACAATAAAAAAAGAAATTAAATTCTCTGTAATTATGATGACTAAACCTGACTTTGAGGGAGAAATGAGGAAAACACCCATTTCCATTCCTTGCAGAGGCATGGGTGTATACTTTCAAAATTGGTCAATGTGAGTTAGTTTTGCCAGATTTTTTCCTCTTTTTCTTAATTATTTGTTAGAAGGGGTAATTCTCTGAGAAGGGGAGACATGAAGATATATTTGGAAATTTGAGGCTATATAAAAACAAAAGTCATTAATATAACAGGAAATTAACCAATGATCCTAGTCCTTATGAACCTGCATAGTGTTTTGTTGATATACTACTCACAAGGAGTTTATTGTATATATAATATATACACAGAATATAAATATATGTATATATATACACACATATATATTCTGTAAATGGTTCTGGTCTTTTCACTTTATGGTGAAGAGGAACCTCTTTAATTAGCTTGTCTAGCTATAACTGTAAACATTCAAAAAGCATTAGTCAACCAAAACTTCTTTCCCTTGGTTCAATTTTTTTTCCTGTCTGGCAACCCAGATAGAGAAGTTCTTGTGGAGATTACATTAGCTAAGCATTTCCCTCAGGATTATAAAGACTCAATTTATTGGTCAATGTCCTGTTATATTAGAAAAATGAAATTAAAGAAAATATTTCAGTTGTCTCTTCATTGATTCAAAGTCGATAGAAATTCTGTCATGTATGTAGTAATGTGTGTAATGATATTCATACTATAACTAGCCTACTACTAATTGTTGACTTGAATCCGCCTTTAATATGCATTTATAATTCCACCTGGTATTTTTTTTATCACTGAACTTAAAATCATCATCATTTAGATTCTGAATATCATTTAGATCTCTATTAAATTCCCTTAGATATGAGGGAAGAAATTGGAGTATAAATATATTTTAAAAATCCTTTCCAACTACAGAACTTTATTTTGTGAATATGGGAGAACATGGGAGAACACTCTCTTATTAGCCATTGAAATGAAGACAAGTTATAGCAGAATAAACCAGAAAGAAAGAAAGAATAGAAGGAAGGAAGGAAAGAATAGAAGGAAGGAAAGAAGGAAAGAAGGAAAGAAGGAAGGAAGGAAGGAAGGAAGGAAGGAAGGAAGGAAGGAAGGAA
>JAJPUD010003726.1:51361-103901 GCA_023553655.1 Myrmecobius fasciatus
AAGGAAGGAAGGAAGGAAGGAAGGAAGGAAGGAAGGAAGGAAGGAAGAAAATTGCTATTTGGCTATACTTAGAGTTGAATACAGCTGTGCTTGACATTATGAGAATTTAGTCATTCAAAAAAAAAAACAAACCCTTGAAAAACAAAAAACAAAAGCTAGGGAAATCACACAAGGAAGACTTGATTTCATTTGGAACTGGAAAATTGCCCAGTTTCTCAATTTTGTCCTCGTGCTGTGCCAAAAGAGGGACAGTATCATTTGCCAACACAAAGCATGCGCCTAAATTGAGCTGCCTTAGTTGATTTTAAAAAAAGTCTCCTGCTGAATCTCAAGTAGCATGGAATAAAGCAAAAGTACATTTTTAAAAAATGAATTCTATCAGTTATCACTTCAGTTTACTTGTATTAATAAGAACTTGTAATCAGGAGAGTTTTTAGAGTAGTTTCACTAGAGTAGGATTTTAAAAAGTAAAAAAAAAAAAGCAAATCCTGCTTTTGACATTTCAGTGGAGTTCTTTTGAGGAGAAAAAATATATATATGTATATATATATATACATACATATATATATATATATGATGTCTCCAAAGTCTAAATTATTAAAGGTTAAAACTACACAAAGACTTTGCAGACACCCTGTATAGTTGGCTAAGCTAAAAACTTTTAGTGAAGAAGGTAGATTTCAACATGTTTATTATTATGATATTCTAATTGTATTTGTATCCTAGGAGTTGTAATCCTTATCTAGCAAGTCAGCTTCTTTTGTAGCACTTTCTTATCTCTAGCATCTCTTATCTATGATCAATCTGCTGCCTACCATTCAGTAGAATTACTCTAATGGCTGAAGAAAACTTCTGAAACAGGACATGTTATCTTCTCATTTTGCATAATTGTTGCTATTGTATCATGTAATGTATTCCAACATGAAAATTCTTAAATTATATAATGTAAAATCAATTCCCCATTTTGTTCATTCTGCTAGTTTAAAAGTCTGTGTTTTGGGTCTATTCATAAATAGTGGTTTTATAAACAAAATCACTTAGTGTAATCACAATGTAATCTCTACACATAAACTAAATGTTGAAATATGTAGAAGAGTATAGATCATATTAAAATACCAACTATCATTTTGTTTCAAGATAAGCAAAGAATTACAAGAGCACATTTATTACTATAACACATTTCATTTAAGAACACACACGAGTCAAATCCTGTCCTGTGAATGTGGGTGGTAATTCAACACAGTGCAATTTAACAGAAAAAAAAAAAAAGTAGGCAGCCAGATGGCACCATAAATGGATCTCTTGACCTAGAGTCAGAAAAACCTGAATTTAAATGTAGCCTCAGATACATTCTGGCTCTGTGAGACTGGGCAAAATATTTAACAGTAGCTTCAACTTTTTCAGCTGGAAAAAAATGGGCTTGGGGCAGCCAGGTGGCACAGTGGATAGAGCACCAGCCTTGAAGTCAGGAGGACCTGATTTCAAATTTGATCTCAGACACTTAACACTGCCTAGCTGTGTGACCCTGGGCAAGTCACTTAACCCCAAATGCCTCAGGGAAAAAAAAGGCTTTATAATTCCACCCACCTCATAGGGTTGTTGTGAGGACCAAATGAGATAATAGTTTTAAAGTACTTAGTGCCTGGCACACAGTAGGTGCTTAATAAATGCTTATTAGTTTCTCCCCCCCCCCCCACTTTGCTTTCTTTTTCTCTAAGGCTGGAAAAAACTTAAAGGAGCTTTAGTTCTGTGCCTGAAATAGCCTATTCCACTGACAAATGGCTAATTGTTTGGGGGGAAGTTCCAATTTAGAGTAATTGGAAATCTGCCTTTCTGTGATGTCCACCCATTAGAACTCTCTCTTCTGGTTCTAAATAAAATGAAACTACATCCTTCTCCACTTGGTGGTTTTTTAGATAATTGAAAAATGGATACTTTGTGATCTGACCCTCACCAAATCATTTCTTTTCTTTAATATATGATCTCAAAAACCAATATACTGCTATAATCCACCTGTTTCATGGAAAGTTGGCAACAATTCAGTTTCCCTGAGGATGATCCCTTAATCAAATGCAACCTTAGTTCTTTCTGTGCTTCCTGTTGAAAATAATGTGCCATCATGGAAAGAGAATTGAGCTTGAATAGAGAAAAGATTATGTATAATCACTGGTTTATATCTTCATAAGTCATATCCCACAAATCTTCAAATTAAGATCCTGCCTAAACAGATGGCCCTTATATTACGCCCTAAAAATCCAAATCTGATCCTTTTGACTAGAAGACAATATCAAGGAAATAATCCTAATGGATAGCCAAGTGATAGCATAGATTAGAAAATACTGGCCCTGGATTTGGAAAGACCTGAGTTAATAGCTAGCTGTATGAATCTAGGCAAGTCACTTAATTTCTGCTTGCCCATTTCCTTGACTATTAAAAAAAGTCTTTCCCTTCCAAGACTGTTGTGAAGATCAAAAGCAATTTTATATGTTAAGTGCTTAGTATAGTGTCTGACTCAAAATAGGCATTTTAAGAACCCTTCCTTCCCTTCCTTACTTTCTCCCTTCCTCCCTTTCTCTCTTTCTTTCCTTCTTTTCTTCCTCCCTTCCTTTTTTGCTTTCACTTATTCTCCAAAATTTAAATGAAAAATTACTTATAACAAAGGTTGCCTTTAAGTATGTACAGTATTAGACCCGTTCAATCCAAAAATCATCTATTATATTCATTCTTTAGTGGGACATGTTATTAATCTGGTAACAAGAAGCAGTTTAGCAATATCAGATTATCCCCTAAGTGCCTCTTCTTTTATCAATAGTATCAATAATATCAATATCTTCTTTAATTAAAAGTATCTGATTATCCCTTCAAACTTTATGCTATAAGAATCATTAACTACAGCAGCAATTTCACAGAAAGATTATTTTCGGCCTGAAGACCCAATAAAAAATTGCCTAAACTGATTGAATTTTACTCCTACTTCATATAATTGGACTATATGGCCTCTAACCCTATACCTGATTTCCTGGTTTCAAGTTGAGGTTTGTATTTTAATCACACTAAGTTTAGAATGTGATTCTGTAGTTGAAATATAAATTGTTCATGTCAATAATTCTTTGTAGTTGATTTGCATATAAAATAGTAATAGTTATGTTTTCTTTAGTAATCAAGAAAAAAGCTGGACATAATGCTCTATTCCCATAATCCATGCTCCCTGGTAAGACTGGTAGATGGCTTGATTTCAATAATTCTAAATTGTAATAATATGAAACAAATCCAATGTCTGCACTAAGGTTGACATCAAAATAGGGATCCCGCAGGAGTGGGGGTCCACAAGGCTGCCAAACAACTCAGGCTGGAAATTGAACAGATCAAAGCTTCCAAGTCATTCAGCAGTGCGATCAGGCCTCTTAGTTTCCTCTGTACTTCTAGCCTGAGTGAGATGAGAAGAATCAGTTTCAAGAATAAAAACAAAAAAAATAACCAAGCAAAAAACCTAGAAAAGTCATCTTCTTCATTTAGAAAAAAAAAAAAAGGAAAAAATGCTGTTTGATGATTCATCCATTCAAAAAGAGTAATTTGAGAATTCATTATGTATCACTGTTAGGAAATAATTTTGTAGATGCTATGGGTTTCCTATTCTCACATCTGCTAAAGAGACTTTTTCTGCCAGCAGGGTTTAGGGTGTAACCAAATACAGACTCATATCCCAACACAAAAACAGAAAATACACAAATCTACAGAGGAGTCTCTGGAAGAGCTGCAATGCAGCAGTATTTTCCTACAGCTACAAACACTTGATCAGTTAGAGTGAGATCTCCCTTTAAAAGGCCCAGCCTTTATGAATAAAGGCATATGTTAATCATTAGGTTTCTTTTTAAAAAATCTAGTAGTAAAAAAGAAAGCAAGCCTAAAATACTAGTGGAACTAATATGACCTTGAAATCTAGGACTGGAATGAGTCTGAAACTTTGTGCAAATAAATAATTTGTTAATTCTAAACCCCTCTTTCAGAATAGTTTGAGAAATAAATTCTGCATTTTTGATTTCTTAAAAGGCTAAAATTGAATCAGAATGAATTAAAGGAGAACCTCTTAGGACGAAAAAAGTTTTAGTTTATAAAGTCTCCTTTCATGGAGAATTTTAGAATTAGATGAACAATTTTTGCCTCAAATTATTTCTTTGGAAATGTATGTGTAACAGAGAGATGGACTAAATGATCCCTAAAGATGACTTTTGATCCTTGGGTCCTCAGCTATTATACAATATACACCATCTTCTGACATTTTGGCTTACTTACTTAATGTTTTTTAAAAAAATTATTGTAAAATATTTATCAAAAAGAAATATACATCCAATATAAAGGGTAAAATCCTGTCTAAAATTTTTTTTTTTTATTATTTTAAATTTTTATTTTATTTGCATAACATATGTGTGGGTAATTCTTCAACAATAACCCTTACATAGCTTTCCGTTACAAATTTTCCCCCCAACTCCCCACCCCTCCCCTAGATGGCAGGATATCCACTACATGTTAATTATGTTAAAATATTGGCAAATCGAATATATGTATACATATTTCCAAACTTATCATTGGTGTGTAAGAAAAATCTTATCTACACAAACGATATATCAGATAAAGGAAACACAATGTAAGCAAACATCAATCAAGGAGTATGAGAATGTTATGTTGTGGTCCACATTTCGCATCCCTCTCTCTGGGTGTATATGGCTTTCTTCAGTGAACAATTGGAGGTGGTTTGAAACATATCATTGTTGAAGAGAGCCATGTCCATCAGAATTGATCGTCATATAGTACTGTTGTTGCCGTGTATAATGATCTCCTGGTTCTGCTCATTTCACTCAGCATCAGTTCATGTAAGTCTCTCCAGGCCTCTCTGAAATCATCTTGCTGGTCATTTCTTACAGAACAATAATATTCCATAACATTCATATACCATAATTTATTCAGCCATTCTCCAATTGAAGGGCATCTATTCAATTTCCAGTTTCTAGCCACTACAAAAAGGGCTGCCACAAACATTCTTGCACATGTGGGGCCTTTTCCTTCCTTTATGATTTCTTTGGGATATAAGCCCAATAGAAATGCTGCTGGGTCAAAGGGTATGCACAGTTTGATAACTTTTTGAGCATAGCTCCAAATTGTTCTCCAGAATGGCTGTATCCGTTCACAGCTCCACCAACAATGCATCAGTGTCCCAGCCCTCCCACAACCCCTCCAACATTCATCATTAACTTTTCCTGTCATTTTAGCCAATCTGACAGGTGTGAAGTGGTATCTCAGGGTTGTCTTGATTTGCATTTCTCTGATCAATAGTGATTTGGAGCACCTTTTCATATGACTATAAATAGTTTTAATTTCATCCTCTGAAAATTGTCTGTTCATATCCTTTGACCATTTATTGATTGGAGAATGGCTTGAATTTTTATAAATATGAGACAATTCTCTATATATTTTAGAGATGAGACCTTTATCAGAACCCTTAAATGTAAAGATTATTTCCCAATTTATTGCTTCCCTCCTAATCTTGTCTGCATTGATTTTGTTTGTACAAAAACTTTTTAACTTAATATAGTCAAAGTTATCTATCTGGTTTTCAATTAAAAGTTCCAGTTCTTCTTTGCTGTCTAAAATTTTTAACAAAGTAAATTAATTAACAAATAAACAAGCAAGGAAAATGATTTTGTTCTGGGCTATGAAATCCTACCATTTCTTGGTTTATCCTTTTTTATATTATATTTAGTCAATTAGTGTACAGTTCTAATTCTACAAAATAAAATTTGGAGAAATTAATATTGTCTTGCATTACTTAAATTTTTCATACTTAAAATTTTACAGTACTATACAATATTTCATTCCATCAGTATACCAGAATTTAAGCAGTCCTTCTTCAATTTCTAGATAGGTAGATTGTTTCTGATTTTTCCCTGTTCAAACCATAGACTTTTAGAGTTAGAAGAGATCACAAAAGACCAGCTAGTCCAACTCATATGCCAAAAAAAATTGCTGATAATTACCATCAAGTCTCTGCTTAAAGACTTCCTAGTTCTCTCCTTAGGGCAACCTATTTTCCTTTTGGATATCCCTAACTACAAGGAAGTTTTTCTGATATTAAGTCTAAATTTCTAATTTCTTCCCATTGTTTCCAGTTTTTTTTACTCTAGGACTAAACAAAATAAATTTAATAATTCTTTCATAATATCTAGAAGTCTTTTCTTTTTTATAATCAAAATCCCCAGTTCTTCTAGCAGATCTCTATATGACATGGCCTCAAGGTCCTTCACCATGCTAGTGTTCTTCCTCTGAACACTCTCCATATAAACTGTGGCATTCCAAGTTGAACACAACATTTAAGATATGTTTTGATAAGAAAATAGGACTATCCACTAAATTTAAAAAATATTTACGAAATTATTTTTCTTTTAATATAGTTGAAAATAATATAGTTGAAAATTAAAATGAGCACTTCCATATATAGGATAGAGTAGGAGGGAAAAGATTGTACATGAAACTGTCAGACTCTTAAATACAGCTTTTTTTTCTTTTCAAGTATATACTAGATTTAACATGTAACCTTCAAAGATATTTTGTCCTCTGTGATTCCTTCTGGCCTTCTGTTTTCTTCTGTGAGTTTAATGCCTCTTCTTTCTTTCTTTTGACAATCTTACCCTTATTTTTCTACCTTTCTGCCTTCTTTCCCCATCTTTCCTCCTTTTCCATTCCAACAGGAAAAAAAAAGAAAAACCTCCCCCCTTTTTAAAACAAATACACATAATCCAACACAACTAATTCCCATATTGGCAGTGTCTAAGATTTTATGTGTAATTTTGCAATTTGAGTTAACCACTTCTTTTTCAGAAGATGGATAAAATACTTCATCATCAGTACTCTGGAGTCATGAATGGTCATTGCATTGATCAGAGTTCTTAAGTCCTTCCAAATTGTCTTTACAATGTTGTTAATAAATGAATTGCTCTCCGGGTTCTGTTTACTTCCCTCTGTATAAGTTCAATCATCTCTTCTCAGTTTTTTTTTTTGAAACCTTCCCTTCTGTCATTTCTTACAGCACAGCAGTATTCTCTTATATTTCACAATTTGTTCACTCCCTTAGTTTCCAGTTTTTTGTTGTAAGAAAAAGAGTTAATATAAATGTTTTTGTACATTTGAATCCTTTTCCTTTCTCTTCTATCTTTTTAGGGCAGAGCAGTTATATGATTGGGTCCAAGGGTATGCACAGTTTAGTGATTCTGTCTAAATATGGTTCTAAATTGCTTTCCATATTGGCTGGATCAATTCACTGTTTCATCAATTATGTGTCTCCATCATTAATGTGCCTATATTCCAATAACTATTTTTCTTTTATGCCATCTTTGCCAAACTGACAGTCATAGGGTGGAATCTCAGTACATTCAGATCTTTTTGGATCCTGTTATCTAGTGGTTTAGCTATCCCTACAAGTTTTTATTCTAAAAAAGGAGAGCTATGAATATTTTTGTACTTATAGATACAAAAAGGTTTTAAGGATAAAGTTCTAGGAATGTAAACATTGGGTTGAAAGGCATGATCAGTTTTGTGATTTTTAATGTATACTGTTATACTACTTCCCATAATGTTTCTAACAGGCTGAAGTCTCATGAAAAATGTATCAGTGACTATTTTCCTCTTTTTAAAAAAAATCTACTTTGGAAGAATTGGCTCTCATTTCAAATTATCTCAAATTCTGTATTAAATATGTCCAAGGGCATTTCTATTACATTTGATGGTTTAGACTCCCACTATTTTTCAGCTATAGTAATGTTCTATTTATTTGTATAATCCTCCCCTTCTCAAAGAGTGAGGTACAGGTAATAATGAGAATCTGGCTTCTGGGTGTGCTACCACACTTGACTACCTTCATTAATCTTTGAGATTTTAACTTGCTTTTACTAAATAAAAATGAGTTATCTTAAATTACATAGGAATTTGAGGCAAAGTGGATTATATCTAGACACACTATTGAAGCATCTAAAATTTGGAAGGGATATCTCCTATCCAAAGCAGAGTTCTCTCTTTCTGCAATATTCCTAATCATTCAACCTCTACTTGAGAATGTCCAGCTCCAAAAAATTTACCGCTTCCTGGGACAGCTCATAATATGGAGAATATCTCTGTTATGAAGTTCTTCATGTTGAGCTGAAATTAGCTTCCCCATGACTTTCAACAGTTGTTCCTAGTCAAATATTTGTCTTTCACATGAAAGCCCTTCAGATATTTGAAGACAACTGTGGTGTTTCCATTTTCTCTTTTATAGCAAGAATCCATACATTTCTAAGTTTCCTCATTTTCTCATATAATTCCTCACTACTAAATAATGTAGGAAATCATAGAACTTTCAAAAAGATGGCATGTATTCTAATGTGACTTATGTCTCATTAGCTATGTAGTCTTAGTCAAGTCATCCTGAGCCTCATTTCTCATTCCTACGTAGATAAAGTAATCTTTGCTTATTTCACAGTTATTGTGAGAAATGTACTTTGTAAGTACACCCAGTAGAATATATACTCCTTGATGGGAATGACTGTTCCCAGCATAGTGCTCTGGATACAGTAGGTAATTGATAAATATTTATTGAACACAAGACAGATAAGTAGTAGAGTGAATAGAGCACTGAGTCTGAAGTCAGGAAAGTCTGAATTCAAATCTGACCTGAAATATACAGCTTTGCAACCCAAGGCAAGCCACTTAACCTCTGTCTGCCTCAGTTTCTTTACCTGTAAAATGTGGATAATAATAGCAGCCACCTCACAGAACTGTTGTGAAAAGTAAATTAAACATTTGCAAAGCACTTACCATAGTACTTGGCACACAATACTTAATAAATATTTGTTTCTTTCCTTTCCTGAATAAAATGTGAAAATATAGATTATTATTTACAGTAAAAAGCTATTATGTTTATGGCAGAGAGAAGCAGAGAAGAAAAGAATTTGTAAGTGACTATCAATTTTACTTTTGAGATTCATGAAGCTGAAGAAGTTGGATTAAATTATGTCTAAAGGCCCTTCTAGTTCTAATAATCTATGAATCGAATAACTAAGCAACTACCTAGGTTCTGCCTAATCTGTCACATTTTTTCAGCAGGATTATGGGTACTTTGGGGTGAGGAGAAGGGGAAAGAAACAACAGACCTCTCTCTATAGTCTAGACAAAAATAAATCAGAGCTGAAAAGAAAAAAAGAAAGAAAAGAAATAGAGGAAGTGAATGTTGACTAATTTTAACTTTAAATTATTTCTCTGTAAGTATTAGCAAAAGACAAAGTATATTCTGAGAGTATATTCCTATGTTGGTAGCAGGATTGTTGTTTCAAAACTTAAGATGAAATGGCAGTGGTGGCAACACATTTTTCTTTTTTATAGGAAATATTTATATTTATTTTAATCAATCAACTAAAATGTGTTACACTTGTAAGAGGGGAGTTGATCCTTGACTAATTTATTCTACCTATTTCCCTTCCCAGGATTTCATCACCACAGATGATAAGATTTTAATGTGTTAATAAAGTATTGATTCCTTATTATTGTTCTGTAAGAAACAACCAGCAGGATGATTTCAGAGAGGCCTCGAGAGACTTACATGAACCGATGCTGAGTGAAATGAGCAGAACCAGGAGATCATTATACACAGCAACAACAAGACTATATGACAATCAATTCTGATGGACATGGCTCTCTTCAACAATGAAATGTTTCAAACCAGTTCCAATTGTTCAGTGAAGAAAGCCATACACCCAGAGAGAGGGATATGAAAGGTGGGCCACAACATAACATTTTCATGCTCTCTATTGATGTTTGCTTGCATTGTGTTTTCCTTCTCAGGTTTTTTTTTTTGTTTTGTTTTTGTTTTTGTTTTTTTGTAGATCCGATTTTTCTTGTACAGCAAGATAACTGTATAAATATGTATACTTATATTCGATTTGTCATGCATTTTAACATAATTAACATGCGATCTAGGGGGGAAGGAGGGAAAAATTTGTAACAGAAAGCTTTGCAAGGGTCAATGTTGAAAAATTACCCATGCATATGTTTTGCAAATAAAAAGCTTTAATAAAAAAAGTTTAAAAAACCAAAGTATTGATTTCTTTATGAAATTTAGATATTTTTCTCTGATCAAATAAAAGAGGTGATACCATTGGCAAAACAAAAATTGGCTAGGCACTTTTAGACCTTTAAAAAGCTAAGCTTGCCAGTCTTGGAGTCATTCAATATAATTAGTCAGTTCAGATCACTCCACTCTAGGATTCATGCTATAAAGGAAACGTCTGTACTTATTTATGTTGAAGAGTGGTAAGAGGGAGAGAATTTTCATTTTTTCCACCTCCCACATCCACTGACCTTTTTATCTTGCAGGGGAGCAATCTGCTCCCCCTCCAAAAACAAAAAAAAAACTCCAGTGCATTTGCAACTATGATAAATTTAGTTCTTTTCAGCAATACAATGATCCAAGACAATTCCAAAAGACTCATGATGAAAAATACTATCTACATCCAGAAAAGGAACTATAAAATCTGAAAATAGGTCAAAGTACACTATTTTCACTTTAAAAAAAATTCATCATTTTTCCCATTTTGTTCTTATTCTTCTTTCACAAGGTGACTAATGTGGAAATGTTTAACTTGATTGTATATGTATAACCTATATAGAGATTGCTTACTGTCTTAAGGGAGGGATGGAGAGAGAGAGAGAGGGAGAAAAATTTGGAACTCAAATTTCATAAAAATGAATGTTGTAAACTATCTTTATATATAATTATGAAAAATACTATTTACAAAAAAAACAATGCATCTATCGGGTAACAGAGATATTCTCTCTCTCTAAACTGACATGAATACTAAGGGATGGCATTCAAGGTGATTCAAGAAACAGGACCTCTTGCAGTAAAGAAAAGGAGCCATCTGTAAATGCAAGGGAGCATTAGCTCTGGTAATGAAGAGTCAAGCTACAGAAAAGAAAAAGAAAACCAAGCTGAATATCCTATCTGGAAGGGACCCTTTGTTTGGGGTGGTATTGGTGGGAGTGCTTCATGAGGACTCAATGTATTACTTCATACAATCAAATGTGAAATTTCTGATCCTGTAATCTTAGATTGAAATAGGATTTAACTTAGCTTTCTACCCCACAGTAAAATTTTTGCTAGCATCTTTATGGAAAAAATGAAAAAAGACAAAAATGTTAATATTAGAGAAATTATGGAAAGACAGGTACACTAGTACAATGTTGGTGGAACTATGAATCAGGTAATCATTTTGAAAAATAATTTGGAATAATGCAATAAAGTGGCTAAAACATTCATATCTTTAGACCCAGAGATTCCACTTTTTTGGAATATGTCCCAAAAATGTCATTGTCAAAAAAAATATAAACTATATAAGCCAAAACATTTTAGTAGCATTTTGGTAGCAAAAAACTGGAAATATATGCCTATTGGTTAAGAAATAGACAAACAAATTAGTGCAGTGAAATTTTCTGTAATAAAAAAACAATAAATATGATGGATGTAAAGAAACATAGAAAGTCTAATATAAACAGATGCAAAGTAAAGTAAATAGAGGAAAAAATACAACACAAATAATGGCTAAAACATTATAAATGGAAAGAACTATGTTGTAGGCATTACCTAGAATGCTTGAAAGTGAATTGCAGTATTACATTTTTTTACAGTACTTATTTGTTTTTCTAAATATGTCTCTTTTCTCTTTAATTTTTCTTTTAAAATGATTACAAGGAATAACTCTGAAATAAGGTGGGGAAAGATACAGGGGATAATCTAGCCAGAAAATCAATAAAATCTGTTTTTTAAAATATTTTTTCTGGCATTATAAAATATTATTACAATTATAGATGCTACATAATAAATCTAATAATACTGAAAAGTTATAAAGCATTTATATTAGAAACATTCTAGGCCTAACTCTCTATACACTGCACTACCAACTATGTCCTATTCCTATTCTTTGAGCACTTACATTTCTGGATCTTATACTTATAAATTTTTAACAACTATTTATAGATTTTGGATATCAAACTTTTTTGGTGGGAAAGTTCATAGCAAATATTATTTTTTTCTAACTTGTCCCTTCTTATTTTAGGTCTATTGTTTTTGATTGTGCAAAAACTTTTTTTTATATAATCAAATTCATCTATCTTGATTGTTTAGTGCATTTTATTCTTAAAAGTGCTTCACCTCTTCACAATTGGAAGAGCTAAAGCATTCTATTATCCTTTACGATTATTATCCTTTATGATCTTTTTTAGAAAAAGAATGAGATTATGATGAATTTGGAATCTGTTGTTTTATATTTATATATATATGTGTGTATACACACATATATATACATATATGATAAGATGTAGCAGATAATGCAAAAGGAGAGGGAGAAAAAAGATTGTATAGTAATAGTGTCCAGTAATCCCACTAAGATCATTTTTCAGAGAGCTTAAAAATCCAATTCAAATTCCAAAATAATTTCAGATATAAAAAAAATGACACTTCCCTTGTCAAAAAGAATAAACAAAACAAATAAAAAACCTCATTGTAAGAAGGTATTAAAAGCAAGAACATATCCTTTTCCCTTTGCAGTTAATATCCAACTAAATAATCTTCAATATCTAACTAAATAATAAGATTCCAAAATTGATGACCTGAATTAAAAATCACTTGAAAGTAATTAAATCCATTCATTATATCTTGGACAAAATTCCCATAAATCATATAAATAAACTCCAGTAAACTGTCACCTTAAAAACCAAGCCAATAACTATGTTCTTATCTGGAAGTTCTGAAGTGTGGAAGATAGCAGTTATTACTGGGATTAAAAGGCAACAAGAAATTTAGCAATATATTTTTATCATAGAAACTAAAAATTAATTTCTCCAGTTCTAATGGACTTTAATTTACTGTACTTCTGGAATTTTTTGCAGCTATGCCTACTAATGTAATTTTTCTCTGGTCTTGGCACTATTTATGTAACCCAAAAATAATATGAAAATGAAATTAAAAATATGGATCTGGTGATAACATTTACTGGTCTATTCAGGAAATATGAACAAGTAGGCCAAAGTGGCCTAACTTATTTTTATTTCAAAACCCAACCTTTTATGCTTGCTAATTTCATGAACTGACTAAAGCTGATTTACTGGTGAAGCAAGGATAACAGCATGCAAATTGCATCAAAATAGTTTTTATTTTGTGAATGGAATGATGGTCATATAAATATGGTACACAGCATTGCACAGCTTATAAAACATTGCCTACAAACATGCTATAAAATACATAGAAAAAACATTATAGAGGAAAAGACAGGCTTAGAGAGGTACACTAGCCTAATCATGTCATATGGCTAGTAAGTAATAGAGCAAGGCCTCAAACTCAAAATTTCTGATTAGGGTCTCTTTCTATTACATCAGGTTATGCACAAAAATCAAATTTAAGTACTCTTCAAAGATGCTCCTCAACTTTCTTAGAGTTGGGGAAATAAAACCAACTATTTAAAATAAAATATTTTCAGCATGCAGTCTAATCCATCCATGAACTCATTCATTTGCCCATTGGAAAAATATTATTCTACTGGCATATAAATGCTTGTCAAAAAATTTGTCTAACATATATGGATTCAGTAGCATCCATTGCCCTGTACCTTCTCACTTACCAGGTAATTACATTTTTATTCAGCTCTTCACTTAGCACTCTTTTTCAAGGACAGTGATAAGAATTCACATATTGATTGCAAAATACTTTGGTAAAATGATTCTTCATTTACATATATGTAAAAATAAGATAAAGAAATGTATTTTTAAGAACATCTCTACTCTGAAATAAAATTGTCTTGATAGTTATGATATCAAATAGAAAGCATTAGAAGGTTTTAAAGTTTTCATTGCTTATTTAGAAATTAACTACATTACATAACAGTAGTCTAAATGAAATTGAGTGTTCATATGGAATAGCATATGCTGTTCCATGTGGAGGACAAACTTGTGTCCATTAGAATTAATTGAAATAATATTGGTTTTAAGGAGCACACTTGAAGATAATTTAAGCAGCTTTTTAAAGCAATAAACATATTTAAAAAGAAAAAATTAAAATCCAGCCATTATAAAAAGTATTTTACAGTGCTATAAGCTGATTACATTTGGAATCACCAGTTTTATGTTACTGTTTTTGCCAGATTTTCTTTTTAGTAATTGGTTTTCTAAGATTATCTGGCCCTATGTCAAAATTTGCATCAATCTTTTTTTCTCAACTTTAGGAATTTGGGGGGATTTATGTAAGGTGTGCAGAGAGATAAAATCAATCTCAAGTTAGTATTTTCATTTGTTCTTAAATTAAAATTGGTAGAAATGACTGATGGTTCAGCATAATACCAGACATTTATTCATAGGTGCTGAAACCGTGAGACAGCTAAATTTAAAATGAATTATTTTGCATAGCTCATGAACAAATGTATAGGAAAAACTGTTATAAAATAAAAATTAAAATATTCCATAAAAATGTTCTGAGAAACATGAAACTTATGAAGACTATTCACAAGCCTAACATTAATACTACTTATCTTCTTAAAGTATTTCTTCAGGAAATAGGCACATCAACATATATATAAAGTATTTTTGCATGATATTAGTTTTCATTTAAAAAAATTATTATGGAAATGGAATACATCTAGTAAAAGATAAATATAGAAAGAAAATGTTACTAGCTCATGAAGTTAGACACAGATTACAAATTAGAATCATTTCAGCACCATGGACATAAGCAATACATCCATCAAAGCCTTTTCCCACTGAAAGAAACAGAAGTCCAAATCCCCAAAGACATGAGGCTCAATCCTAGACAGTTAAATTTGAAACTAGGAACATCTTAGCCACCTCTCTGTCTTGCAGATTCCTAACCTTGTAGTCAGAATTCAGAATCAGACATGGGTTTTCCAGTGCTCCCCAAAATAGCTACTATATGCTTAATACTCCTTAAAACACGAAAGATTATATAAAGAGGTAATTCAAACCTTGTTTTAGGAAGAAAAATGATTGGGCAATAATTAATTAGTTACACCAAATTTTCAATTCTATGAATAAATAACATTAAACATACAATCTCCCTCATCCCTTTTTCATACAGTAGTATGCAAAGGTTTATTCTGTGGAGTGCTAACCATAGCTTACCTTATTATTGGATTTATCTAGTTATGCTTTTGTGGCTACAGAGATCCATATATAGAGATCTACATATGTATCTGAGAAGAGGGGGGAGAACTAATAAAAATATAGCTTAGAGATTAGTATGGAAGCTAATACTCAAGTGGATATTAAATCATCAGTCACACTTATAAAATAATAGACTCTTGTCAGTATTTTTGACTGGCCACTGAGTAAATGACACAAATGCACATATACTTATCTACACATGAACCTGTGGTCTGATTGGAATTATTGAAACATAAAATGAGATCTGTTCACCTGGGGACCTAAGTAAAATGTAATCCTGATTCTTGACTTCTCTTAGGTTTTTTTATTTTTCTTTTTGACCTTCTTTCTCCTTCCTTCCTTCTTCCTTCCACTTGCCCATCCCTCCAAGCTAAAAAAGTGAATTGTAAATACTGAAATCCCTGTATGGATCTAGCAGTGGAGCTAAGGGAAGAGCTATAATATATTGCCTTCTCTATGCCAGAGAAAAGCAGACAACAGCCATACTGTGGGATTTCTTGTTTGTGACTAGGAGAGGAAAATAAAAGGGAAAAGATGATACTAAAATATTTGATGAGTTTTGTTTTTTTCAAAAATCTAGAACCAATGTAGATTTAGATGTAGATGAAGAGATGGAGAATGGGAAGGAAGCCTCTAAATTCATGATGCCACAGGTCACTGCTCACCACTGAAGAGAAACATAATTTCTACCTGATGAGTTTTTGTGAAGGAGTTGAATTGCTAATCCCAGAACCCCATAAGTCCTAGTACTACTTTCACAGAAAAAAAATCATTGCCCAATTGTTTATTTCAATTTAATCTTCAGATAGCCCTAGTCAAGTCTTTAATGACAAGGATAGTGAGATTCTCTTTCCTGGGATAAAAGAAAGGAATATTTCCCATCCTTTCCCCAATGCTGAAAAGCAAAGAATTTAGCTGTTCTCCTGTTTTCAGCCCAGGTTTTTCTTGCCCTTTCAAATATCCACAGGAGGGGGTGGGGAAGGAGGAGACAGGAAAAGAGGAAGAGAGTGGCTGGCACAGAAATAAACGCAGGTAGTAGAGGATAATAAGAACAAGACAGCTCTTCTGTTGCGTAAAAGCCAGAGAAAGCTGGAATCCAGGAAGCTGCAGCCTTTACCTGTCTCGTCTGATGAGGGAAGGAATAGATCTTTCTGCTCCTTTGCTGAAATCTGGAAGTTATTGCCTTCGGACCAGGAGGGAAAAACTGAAGTGTCAGAACTGAAGAGAGGAGGTCTGGGTGAAGGTGTCTGCCAGTGTTTCCATTTCCCTCCGACTGGGAGGAATAAAAACAACAGGAAAATAAACAGAAGCTGAGAATCCTTTCTGATTCACAATCTGCTAGGCAGCCGCTACCAGCTCAGCGCATCCTAGAAAAGAGAAAGCTGCCACTGTACTGTTCTGGGGCGCTCACCCTACAGGCTCCTTCCTCCTCACTTCCCAGATGTCACGCCAGAAAAGGACGAAGGGGGAGGGGAGGGGAAGGCGAGGAGAGAAGGCCACAGTGAAAAAAAAAAAAAAAAAGAAAGAAAGAAAGAAAGAAGAGTGAGGTATTAAAGGAGGAATAGTGGAGCATGCGCATCCAGCATGCTACAGACAGGAGCTTTGGGGAGGTGGGGGAGACTTGGGTTGGGGTAAAGCATCCTACAAATCCTTTGGTTGTTGAATGCTTGAACTATTTAAGACGTAGGTTTTTTTGCTTGCTTGTTTGTTTCCATAGTTATTCGGATGTTTTATATATCCAGGAGATTATTTTCTGGCTCCATTTTTAAAAATCACCCTCTCTGAAGGTCAATTTGTTCACCTTTGGAAAGAGTAGTCTCAGTCCTACAGATTGATGGGTTGCTTTGGGCTGTTTTGAACCCCACCATTTTGTTATATCTATTTTAGCCAGTTTCCAAATCTTTAAGAAATATTTTATATGTATTAGACTTCCTGCCATCTAGGGGAGGGGGTGGGAGGTAGGAGGAAAAAATTTGTAACAGAAAGCTTTGCAAGGGTCAATGCTGAAAAATTACCTATGCATATGTTTTGCAAATAAAAAACCTTAATAAAAAAATAAGATAGCAAGAGTTAGAAAAAAAGAAATATTTATTTCCAAAATACTTTCTAGCATGTCTATAATATATAATTTTAAAGCCGAAAGAAACCTCAGAGTACCCACAATCCAATCCCCTTATTTACAGGTGATAACATTTAAAATGACCACCTACTTGGTTTACAATGGGTTCCTTTTCAAGAGAAAAGTAATGGCAATTTGCTGGCTATTTTAAATAATTCAAAATATTTTGAAATTGATAAATACAATAGAGTAAGTGACTTAGTGGTCATTAAAATAACTCCGAATCCTTGTTTTCAATCTTATCTCCAGGCACAGATCTTTATTTTTCAGTCCTGTTAAAACAAAGAGAGTGGTCTAATCAGATCTCCCCCTCCCTCACAAAACAGAAATTTAGAGATAAGTTTGGCAAAATAGATACATTGCAATTCGCCTGGAGTATCCCTTTGTAAGCAGAATTAATACATATGTAAAAACAGAACATATTCTTTAAGCACTAAACTGTTAAATTGCTCCAGATTGGTCTCCTGGATACAATTTGTTAATTATTTTCAACCTAAGGGTTTACCTCCAAAATGTAGTCTTTTGCTCTCAAAATATCTTTGCTTCTTGCAAGCATGAGCAAACACACACACATCATGTTTGAGCATATTTTGATCAGTGGTTCCATAGGGAGACAAATTTATATAAACGCATGTTATTTTTCTGAGCTTGATAAACCCTACAGAGTTTTCACCTTATGGGAAGCAAGCTAATAATAGATGGGAATTATTTATTAACACACCAAAAAAACTTTAAGTGGTATATTACCTCTCCTCTAAGGAGTCTCTATAGCAGTCAAAAGGAAAAGACAAAATATGATATTGTGAATGTAGCAGCTCCTCTGGGAATCCTCTCCAACTCAATATTCACAGATTGGTAGATTAGGACAGAAGAATGTCTTCTCTTAAAGATTGTATAATATACTCTGTATAGACTAAACTGATATCTTATGAATCTATCAATAATCATCTAATTGACTCAATGAGCTCAAAGCAAAGGCATTGACTAAAGTAGCATAGGGAGATCAGGAGTTACATGCTATTTAAGTAGGAACCTCCTCTCTCTTTTCATAGTATCCTCATGCTGCTACTCCTTGAACACTGGGTAACTGCTTTATGGGTTGCTCAGCTAGGTTCACTGATCAGCTTTGCCCTAAAAGTCAGCTCCATTCTGGAAGATCTAATTCTCCCTTGAAGACTAGTTGACACTCTTTTTTGGTGGCCAGGATCTTTTCTCTTGAAGATGCTTCTTCATTGAATTGTTTGATTCAACTCTTTTGAATTACTCAACTTTATTTCTGTTGTAATTGGAACTCTCAAGGAAATGGACATCTCTGCTCCCTGCTTAATGCAATGTCGTTAGCGCTGAGAAGGAAGAGTGAGGAATAAGGTAGAAGAGAAAAAATCCTCTCTTCCTCCCTCTCTTCTGTTCTCTGTTAGAGGGCATATGTCATGTAATATAAAACTGCTCCATGTCTTAGACTGCTCAACAATTTGGACTGTCTAAAAATATGCCAACCTTAGCTTTTTAAAGATTCCCAAGGGCATTCTCAGTCTGTGTTTAGCCAATGTCAAACTTTCCTCCTAATTCAATCAGACAAACGTTTCCCACCAGGTGTTATTATATGACTATTTCTTTGCCTGTTCTTATCTGCCCTTCCCTTTGTGTAATTACTTCAACTAGTTGGAAGACCCATCTTCCTGAGTTCAAATCTGGCCTCAGACACTTACTAGCTGTGTGATCCTGGACGTATCAATTAATCTGTTTGCCTCAGTTCTTCATCTGTAAAATGAGTTAGAGAAAGAAACGGCAAACCACTCCAGTAACTTTGTCAAAAAAAAAAAATCCTAAGAAAATCACAAAGAGTAGGACATAATTGAACAACAGTAAAAGATGGAGGGTTGGGAGACATCTCCCTTTCCATGGGACAAGGATTCCCACCTGAAGTATAAGAAGATTGTCAAAAAAAAAAAGTATGGGAGCATTTGATAAATAACTATATTATTCTATTGAAATATTCCAAAAGTAATAGTTTTTTTAGTTTTAGTTTTTTTAAAGTGCATCGGAGAGAGAATGGTGAGAAGGCAAGGGTAGAGGAAGAAAGGAAGGGAACTTTATAGTGCATCTTAAAAATTTGAACAAGAAAATTGAATAAATAATTTCTACTGACCAAAACGAAATGATTGGGGCTTGGATATAGAAATGCTTTTCATACTAAATTTTTAAAAAGTAAGAAAAACCCACCCAATGAAAGATGAGCTTATTGATATTTATCTCTGCAATAATCAGAAACTGAATTAATTTCTCATCAATAAAGTTAGAAAAATTTGAGTGTACCCTTGAAGAAGCATATTCCATTTCAAATGAACATTCTTATGAAGCTTCTTTTCTGTTTATAACAACTTGTCCCTGTGACTCAGGATTCTCAGTCCTGTTCTCAATCAAATTCAAACTAAAAACAAAAAGCAAGCAAACAAAAATAACAGAGCTGAACATGATCTGTGGTTATCTTTTTTCAAAAACTATACTGAAAATAAATCTGTTGGCTTACAAGAAGTATGAACAAAGATCTCATTAATTTTATTTGGCTTATTCAAATAAACATTTAACTATTTTACATTAAAATATCATTTATCAAATAAAGTTTTTTATAGCAATTAACTTTTATTTTATTTTGTGCATTTAAAAATTTTTTTACTAAGATATGCATGGCAAATCCATATTGAATAAGGGGTAAAGAGATTTCTGAAAGTAAATGTACTTTCAGACAGAAAAAGGATGAAAATTCTTGGAGTAGGATATAATAAGCTAGAACTGGAGTTAAGAGACCAGGATTCAAATCTTAGAAGTTGCATGAAATAAATCCCACATAAATCATTAGCATTTCTATATATGACCAACAAAGGTCAGCAGCAAGAGATACAAAGAAAAATTCCTTTTAGAATAACAAGAGATAATATAAAATATTGGGGAATCTATGTATCAAGACAAATGCAAAAACTATATAAACAGGGGCAGCTAGGTGGCGCAGTGAATAGAGCACCAGCCCTGAAGTCAGGAGGACCTGAGTTCAAATTTGATCTCAGACACTTCCTAGCTGTGTGACCCTGAGCAAGTCACTTAACCCCAATTGCCTCAGCAAAAAGCAAAAAAAAAAAAAAAAAAAACAACCAAAAAAAAACTATATAAACATATTTGTAATTGGAAAATTATTAATTCCTCATGATTAGGCCAATTTAATATAATAAAAATGACAATTATGCCTAAATTAATTATGGTACTTATTCAATGGCATGCCAATAAAACTATCAAAAAGTATTTTATAGAGCTAGAAAAAATAATATAATTTATTTGGGAGGAAAAAAAGGTAAAGAATATCAAGGGAATTAATGGAGGAAAAAAAAGTAAAGAAAGGTGGCTGTACCAGATCTCCAACTGTATTACAAAGTGATAATCATCAAAACATTTTGGCATTGGATAAGAGATAAATGGTGGATCAGTGGAATAGAATGGGTATAAGCCATACTAGGTAAGAACCATAGTGATCTGGTGTTTGATAAACACAAATATCCCAACTTCTGGATCAAGAACTCACTATTTGACAAAAACTGCTGGTGAAAATGGAAAGTAGCTTGGCAGAAATTAGATATAGACCAATATCTCACACTGTATATCAAAATAAAGTTTAGATTTAAAAGGTGATACCATAAACAAATTAGGGGAGCATGGAATCGTTTACATATCAGATCTATGAATAGGGGAGGAATTTATGAAGAAAAAAAGAATTAGAGAATATTACAGGATGTAAAATGGATTGGTTTTAGAATATTAATTTAAAAGATTTTGCACAAACAAAACCAATGAAGGCAAGATTAGAAGAAAAGTAGAAAACTAAGGAAAGAAATTGACAATAAGTTTCCCGAATAAAAGTCTCATTTCTTAAATATAGAGAGAACTGAGTCAAAATTTTAAGTATACAAGTCATTCCACAATTGATAAGTGGTCAAAGAATATGAACAGGAAGTTTTCAAGTGCCAAAATCAAAGCTATTTATAATCAAGTGAAAAATGCTCTAAATCACTATTGATTAGAGAAATGCTGATTAAAATAACTAAAATAACCTCATACATATTAGATTGGCTTATATGACAGAAAAGAAAAATGACGAATATTGGAAGCAATATAGGAAAATTGGGACATTAATGCATTGTTGATGGAGTTGTGAACTGACCCAACCAATTTGGAACTATGTCCAAAGGGCTATAAAATTTTTAAACCAGCAGCATCACTACTGGGTCTGCATCCCAAAGAGATTTTTTTTAAAAAAAGCAAAAAACTATATGCACAAAAATATTTATAGCAGCTCTTCTTGTAGCAGCAAAGAATTAGAAACTGTGGAAATACCTATCAATTGGGGAATTACTGAACAAACTGTGATATATGGTTGTGAGGGATGATATCAGAAAGGATGATCTGGATGCTTTCAGAAAAACCTGGGAAGACTTACACAAACTGATACAAAGTGAGATGAGTAGAACCAAGAGAGATTGTACACAGTAATAGCAATATTGTACAATGATCAACTATAAATGACTTAGCTGGTTTCAGCAACACAATGATCTTTGCTGTACTTGTTGTTTGTCCTTTATTCTTGAAGAGGACCATGACATCAGGGAGATGATGCCCTGACCTGCAAATGAGTAGGATTTAAATGAGGATAGACTGTGCAAAATCACTAAACTCATTTTTTTCTCCAGTGTCATCTGGGTCCAATGACAAAATATAGATGAGGATGACTGGATGATGGCTGGATGACAGGAGGTGGTCCTGGATTAGTGGGATACTTGGCCTTCTTAAGCTAAATCTTTAACAAGTCTCAGTTTGATTGAGACAATGCCCTAAAACAATTCTGAAGGACTTCTGATGAAAAATACTATCCATCTTCAAAGAAAGAACTGATGGAGTTTAAACCATACTATTTTTTATCTTTTTTATTTTTATGTTGGGTTTTGGGGGGCTTTGAGGAGTCTGTATTTTCTTTCACAATATGACTACTATGGAAATTTTTGCTTGACTGTACATATATAACCTACATCAAAATTGCTTTCCTTCTCAGTGAGGAGGGGAGGAGAAAAATTGAGGGAGAGAATTTGGAACTCAAAGTTTAAAAAAAAAGTTAAAAATTCTTTTTACATGTAATTAGAATTTTTTAAAAGAGAAAATCAGAATGCAGTCAGTAAAGAAATTTAATAAATTTTTTAAAAATCTAAAAATGGGGAAAATCGCTTAATTTTATAGGATCTTAATTTTTTGTTTTTAGCTATAAAACAAGGGCGTTGTTATGCTTAACTCTTTATGACCCCATCTTGGCCAAAATACTAAAGTAGTTTGTCATTTTTTTCTCTAGCTCATTTTACAGATAAGGAACTGAAGCAAACAGGGTTAAGAGATTTGTCCAGGGTCAAATAGCTAATAAGACTGAGGCCAACTTTGAATTCAGGAGGATGAGTTTTTCTGACTTCAGGCCTGGAACTCAATCTACTGAGCCATCCATCTGTTTGCAATGAGGAAATACTTTGCACATCTTAAAATGCTATATAAATATAAGCTATTACTAAGAACCAGAGACTTTAGAAGTTGGAATATAGTTAAACAAGTTGTAATACATAAATGTAATGGAATATCACTATGCTTGGGAAGATTTAGATGAACTAATACAAAATGAGATAAGCAGAAGCAGTAAAACAAAATAAACAATGACTAGAACAATGTAAATGGAAAGAACAATCACAAAGCAAATAAAATCGGCCAGAAAGAAAAATATAAGAACATATTTCTTTTTTCTTTTTATTTTTTATTAAAGCTTTTTATTTACAAAACATATGCACAAGTAATTTTTCAACACTGACGCTTGTGAAATCTTGTGTTCCAAATTTTCCCCTCCTTCCCTCCACCCTCTCCCCTAGATAGCAGGTAATCTAATACATGTTAAATATGTTAAAAATGTATGTTAAATCCAATATATGTACACATTTTTATACAGTTATTTTGCTGCACAAGAAAAATTGGATCAAGAAGAGAAAAAACTGAGAAAGAAAACAAAATGCAAGCAAACAACAAAAAGAGTGAAAATGCCATGTTGTGATCCACACTCAATTCCCACAATCCTCTCTCTGGGTGTAGATGGCTCTCTTCATCACAAGATTATTGGAACTTATCTGAATCATCTCATTATTGGAAAGAGCCACGTCCATCAGAATTGATCATCATATAGTCTTGTTGCTATATATAATGATCTCCTGGTTCTGTTCATTTCACTTAGCATCAGTTCATGTAGGTTTCTCCAGGCCTCTCTGAAATAATCTTGTTGGTCATTTCTTATAGAACAATAATATTCCATGACATTCATATACCATAATTTATTCAGCCATTCTCCAATCTATGGGCATCCACTCAATTTCCAGTTTCTTGCCACTACAAAAAGAGCTGCCACAAACATTCTTGCACATGTGGGGCCCTTTCCTTCCTTTAAAATCTCTTTGGGATATAAGCCCCATAAAAACATTGCTGGGTCAAAGGGAATGCAGTTTGATAGCCCTTTGGGCATAGTTCCAAATTGCTCTCCAGAATGGCTGAATCAAGAACACACTTCTTTGCAGAAGTAGAGGGACTATATATGGTTGTGCAATTCTGCATAAATGTCGTGTTTCATTAATTAGTTTTGTGGAACTATTTGTTATCCTCTTTTTTCCTCTCTGTTATAAGAAAGACTCTCTGGAAGGTGGAGGGGAGGAGAAATTTTGATATTTTTAAAATGATAAAAAAAATTAAAAGAATTGAAGCTAAATGCTGATTTCAGAAAAGCTTGGAAAGATTTGCATGAACTGATGCTTAGTGAAGTAAGTAGAAGCAGAATATTCTACCCAAAAACAGCAAGATTTTGTGATGCTCGATGATCACAAACTTAGCTCTTCTCAGCAATACAATGATCCAAGGCAAATCCAATAGACTTGGGATGAAAATTGCTATTCACATCCAGAAAGAGAATTATGGAGACTGAATAAGGACCAAAGCATGTTATTTCACCTGGCTTTTTTTATTCCTCGTGTTTTTCCCTTTTTCAATATGACTAATATAGTATGTTTAAAATGATTGTATGTGTATAACCTATATCAGATTGCTTCCTGTCTTGGGAGGGAAGAATATAAATTGATCATCTATTAAGAGCAACAGGTAGAACAATAAGGATTGTCGTTGTTGTTCAGTTTTGTCCAATTCTTCATGATCTCATTTGGGGTTTCTTGGCAGAGATACTGGAATGGTTTGCCATTTCCTTCTCTAGATCATTTTACAGATGAGAAAACTGAGGCAAACAGGATGAAGTGACTTGCCCAGAATCACACAGCTAGGAAGTGTCTGAGGCCAGATGTGAACTCAGGAAGGTGGATCATTCTTTCAGCCTGCACTTTAAAAGCTGCAACCACATAGGGACTATAGAAATACTTAAGAGCTCTGCCTGGCGTTATTCAGCTAATGTCTGAGGTCAGATTTGAATTCAGGAAGATGGGTCTTCCTGATTCTAAACCCAATGTTCTATCTACTGTACCACCTAACTGCCTTCAAGAAATAACAAAGACATTTTAGGTATATAAAGTCTATAAAAGTGAAAATGCACCAGGCATTGGTTCATTCTTGTGAATTTACAACTATATACCCTTTAGAATGAATTCCTAAGTATATTGTGTATATGAATAAGTTGTTAGCTGTTGCTTCTGCATATACACAAATACGCTTGAACAGCACATAAGCAATAATCAGTCTTCCACTGGAACCTCAAATATTTGTAGGAGAGGACAAAAACAGATGTAAAGGATTGGGAAAAATCTTCTGAGCAATAAGCAAAGTAGTTTTTCTGAAGCCTCAATGTTTAATTCTTTCAGAGATCACTGAAGTCTTTGCAGGCCTGAAGTCATTAGAAGTCTGTATTGCATTAATTTGTATTGTACTGTAGTGTATTGATTTGTATTGTCTTATATTGATTTCCCTTAGAAATGATCTTGAGTTACAAGAGACTGTAGGTAAAAAGGTTATTATAAGCACACTGGCTGAAAAGTCACAATTTAGTGTAAGAAAAGCAATCTTGTCTAAAAATGATCACGTAGAGAAACTCAGTATCTTAGGAAGCTCCTGAGGCCATTTCTCTTTTACAGGGGAGAACATGTACTCAAGAAGGCATCTTCCAATTCTAAATATATATTCTTCTAATCATCTATATTACAGTTCTTTACAATTATAGATTTTATAATTATAGTCAAACCCTCTAAATCACTATTGATCAGAGAAATGCAAATTAAGACAACTCCGAGGTAGCTCTACACACCTCTCAGATTGGCTAAGATGACAAGAAAAAATAATGATGAATGTTGGAGGAAATGTGGGAAAACTGGGAGCTTAATACATTTTTGGTGGAGTTGTGAACTGATCTAACTGTTCTGGAGAGCAATTTGAAACTATGCTCAAAGGTCTATCAAACTGTACATATCCTTTGATCCAGCAGTGTTTCTACTGGGCCTGTATCCCAGAGAGATCATTAAAAAGGGAAAAGGACCCACGTGCAAAAATGTTTGTAGCAGTCCTTTTTTTAGTGGCAAGAAACTGGAAACTGAATGGATGCCCAACAGTTGTAGAATGGCTGAATAAATGGTCTATGAATGTTATGGAATATTATTGTTCTGTAAGAAATGACCAACAGGATGATTTCAGAAAGGCCTGGAGAGACCTACATGAACTGATGCCAAGTGAATGAGCAGAACCAGGAGAACATTGTACATACAACAACAAGATTATACGATGATCAATTCTGATAGATGTGTCTCTTTTCAACAGCAAGGTGATTCAGGCCAGTTCCAATGATCTTGTGATGAAGAAAGCAATCTGCAGTTAGAGAGAGGACGTGGGAACTGAGAATGGAGGTGTATTTTTCACCTTTTTTCTTGTTGTTTGTTTGCATTTTGTTTTCTTTCTCATTTTTTCCTTTTTATCTGATTTTTCTTGTGCAACATGATAATTGTGGAAATATGTATAAAAGAATTGCACATGTTTAATATATATTAGATTGCTTGCTGTCTAGGGAAGGAAGGGAAAAAATATGGAACAAAGTTTTGCAAAGGTGAATGTTGAAAATTATCTATGCATATGTTTTGAAAATAAAAAAGCTTTAAAAAAAACAATTATAGTCAAACCTACTCCATTCCTCCTATTCAGTTCTGGACCCAGCTCATCCTCCATCTGCAATGTCTGTTCAAGATATATGTACAAGCATACCAAAGAGATATTATATGTTCAGTTCCAGACCATTGCAGTAAAGGAAATATCACAATGAAGTGAGTCACACAAATTTTTGGGTTTCCTACTGCATATAAAAAGTTATGTTTGTGCATAATATTAAATATGCATCCACTAAGTGTGCATTTTCCCAGAGAGAACTTCTTTTAAAACTAGGATCCATACTCTCAAATCCTTCTGGTGCATTAACAACTAAATTAATGTAATATTCTTCAGTATTGTGGTGTCTTGGAGAATAAAGAAGCCTGAGAAATGGGAGAGAGAGATGGGAGAACAGCTGGGTAGTGGAGCAGTCAATACACATGACATTTATCAATTAAGTTTGCCATCTTATATTGGAGCAGTTAGTGGTTCCCCAAAGCAAAAAAGCCAGAGTACCAAAGATAACCAATCACAGATCACCATAACAAATATAATAATAATGAAAACTTTGAAAAATTGTGGAAATAATCAAAATGTGACACAGAGATATTGTGAGCACATGCTATTGGAAAAATGGCACCACAGGACTTGCTTGTTTCCACAAACTTTCAATTTAAAAAAAAATGCAATCTCTGAGAAGTACAATAAATTGAAGCACAATAAAATGAGGCATGCCTGTACTGTTTGACCACATTAACCAGATGTCCATTAAATTACATGTCACAATATGAAAAGAAGGCATTCTTCGCCATTTGTTTTTTCTACATGTGGAGTTACACTGAGCCATTTTACATTTTGTAAAATTCAGGGAAAATCTGTTTGGACTGTATACTAGATATACACCATGTCAATAGGAAAAAATTATGGAGAATATACATCACTTTACTTTATGCCTTGTTTGATATTAACTAATAAAAGACTTGAATAATACCTCTGTTATGACATCTATAAAGGAATTTTGTATGATCTTGATATCTATGAGAGATTTTTTTTGGAGAAGAGCCTTTAAGGATGTAATTAATTCTGTCAAATCAAATGTTTTTAATTGGCTAACAAATAATAAGCATAATGTGATATTTTATTCTTTGTACTTTTCAATAAATTATGTGATTAAAATATATCATGAAGTATTTTCACCAAAGATGCCCTCTATATGTGAGCATTAGATTAAATTCTAAAAGTGTATATAAAGATGAAAAACTAGGCATGTAGTCAGGGGCAATTGCTATCCTTGACTGCTTTTTACACAAAGAATAATATTGTGACTTTTTTTCTTGCCAATTTATCTTTCACTTTTTCTGGTACATTGACAATCAGTCCTTCCTTCAGTCATTCAAAATTGTACTGTCTCTAGCACAGGCCTCCTTTATCTATTCTTGTTCTGTCTCTTATTCTTCCTGTCTTTGCTTTCTTTAGGGCAATTTCTACTTCTTCGTGTAGTAAATATATTAGGGAATGTGATGTTGAACCCAAATATGGTGACTTCATTGTCACAGATGGAGAAAACAGTTTGTTAGAGAAATGTTGAAAATTCTTTGCATTTTTTGTCTGTTTGCTATCTTTCTAGTTTGATCCTTGTATATTCTCGGGATGAGCTGACTTAATTAGGTCTCACATCAAGCTTTCTGCAAATTTGTTCTGCCATGCCCTACCCCTCCAACTCCTGGATGCTTTATGAATAAGGCTCACAATATTTTTTTAATGATTTATCATATTGTTTTTCATTTATATGTCAATTTTTGGATATTTAGGAGTCTCCATTTCTTTGTCATCATAGGTAATGCTAACATTTATGTATATGTATATAAACACAAATATAAACATATATATATAATGTATGTATATATACATGCACACACACACAAATCTTGCCCCTAAGTGAAAAATACTTATCATGCTTATTGTTTGTTAGTTATGAAAAGGAATTTTATTTTGTAGAGCAAATACTTCACTCTGTGAATAAGGTATCTGCCAACATATATTATCAGAATCATCTGTGTTGATAATTATCAAATCTATCTCTCTTGTCCTAAAAGCTTTCTGCTGATCTCTAATCTCCAATCCAATGTTTTAACTGACTTTCAGAATCTCAAATTGGATTTCTAGTAGACATTTTAAATTCAACAGTCCAAAACCAAACTCATTTTCTTTCCCCCTACACCATTTTCTACCTTCTCTATTACTGTTGATACTAAAACCAAATTCCCAGTTCCCCAGGCTCACAGCCTTGACTCTTTACTATCTCTCTTCCTCTCATGACCAATCTGTTGCCATGTCCTATAAACTTTACCTTTGTACATCCCTCAAACAAGCCCCCTTCTCTTCTCTGATCCTGTCACTTTTGTGGTGGAGGCCCTCATCATTTCACACCTGGAATATTTGCAAGAACTTGCTGATGAGTTCTCCTGGCTTAAGTCTCCCCACTCAGATTCATTCAACCACCAAAGTGATTTTCCAAAAGCACAGATCTAACCATGCGATCTCCTCTATTTAATAAATTCCAATGGCTCTTAATCACCTGTTGTTTAAAGCCCTTCATGACTAAATCCCCTCCCACTTTTCCAGTCTTCTTACAGCTCACTCTTTTTAACTTATTCTTTGACCCAGAACCATTGACTTCCTTACTATTCCATGAACAAGATATACATCTCTCAGCTCCAGCCATCTTCTCTGACTGTCCCCCATGCCTGGAATGCTCTCCTTGCTCAACTTCACCTACTTCTTTCCTTGGCTTCTTTTAAGTTTTACCTAAAATCTCATCTTCGACAGGAAACCTTTTTCAACCTTTCTTCATTCTAGTGCCTTCCGTCTCTAAATTATTTCCTATTTGTCTTGTATATAACTTGTTTGTACTTGTTTGCTTGTTGTCCCCATTAGATTATAAGTTCCTTGAAGGCAGGAACTTTTTTTGCCCCCTTTTGCTCTCCCAGTGCTTAGCATAGTGCCTGGCACCTCATATTGACTGACTCTTATCTGAAAAACTCAAAATTTCTTTTTTTAAAAAATTTATTTTGTTTGTTTTCCCCAGTTATATGTAAAAACAATTTAAAAATATATATTTTTTTAATTTTAAGTTCCAAATTCTCTCTATCCTTCCCTTCTCTCCCCCCACCTCATTGAGAAGGCAAGCAACTAGATATAGTTTATATATGTAGAGTCATCAAAATATATTTATATGTTAGCCATGTTGTTAAAGAGAATACTGATCTCCCCACAACAACAACAACAAAAAATTATAAGAAAAATAAAGTTTAAAATTTGCTTTGGTCAGCATTTAGGCTCCATCAGGACTTTCTCTGAAGGTGGAAAGCATTTTTCTGCATAAGTCCTTTAGAATTGTCTTGGATCACTGTATTGCTGAAAATAGCTAATTCCTTCACAACTGATCATTGTACAATATTGCTGTTACTATGTACAAAATTCTCCTGGTACTGCTCACTTTGCTTTGTATCAGTTCATATAAGTCTTTCCAGGTTTTTCTGAGAGCATACTGCTCATCATTTCTTATAAAAGCACAATCATATACCATAACTTGGACAGCATTCCTCAATTGATGGATATCCCTTCAATTTCCAATTCTTTGCCCCAAGAATAGAGACACTATAAATATATATATACATATATATATTTACATATAAATCCTTTTCCTTTTAAAAAAATCTATTTAGAATACAGACTTAATAGTGGTATTGCTGAGTCAAAATATCCTTTGGGCATAATTCCAAATTGCTCTCCAGAATGGTTGAATCAGTTCACAACTCTACCAACAGTGCATTAGTGTTTCAATTTCCTCACATTCACTCCAACATTTGTCATTTTCCTTTTTTTGTCATATTAGACAATCTGATAGGTGAGGGGTGGCACCTTAGAGTTGTTTAGATTTTCATTTCTCTAATTCTAGTTTCCCAAAGGAAAAGGCAGATTTCTATGAGAAACTGGATGTATACATTTTTCCCTCCTTGTGTCCATTCTTATGAGAGTAAGGTTCAAAGGTTCTTTCCTACTTTATGCATTTTCTCCCTCCACCAAAAAAACTCTTTTGTGCTTTGTTTATGTGAGAAAATTTGCTACATTCTACCTTTTCCTTTGCCCCTTTCTCAGTGCATTCCTCTTTCTCAGCCTTTCACTTTATTTTTTTAGGGATTATTTCATCATCTTCAACTCACATCTGTGACCTCTGCCTATTTATACTCCTTTTAAATATTCTCATAATTAGAAAGTTCATATGACTTACTAGAATCCATGTAAGAATGCAGTTTAGCTTTATTGAATTCCTTATGATTTCTCTTTCTTCTTTGCTTTTTAATATTTCTCTTGACTCTTGTATTTGAAAATTAAATTTTCTTTGGCTTTGCTCTTTTCATCAGGAATAATTGAAAGTCCTCTGCTTTATTTAATATCCATTTTTTCTCCTCTGAAGAATCACTTTCAGTTTTGCTATATAGGTTAGTATTAGCTGTAATCCTAGTTTCTTTAGCTTCCAGAATATCATATTCCAAGTCTTATTTTCCTTTAATGTGAAGCTGTTAAATCTTGTATTATACCAACTGTAAATACATGATAATTTGTTTCTTTTTTTCCTTGACCTGGTAGGTCTCAAATTTGGTTATAATATTCCTCTGTGGGGGCAGCCAGGTGGCGCAGTGGATAGAGCACCAGCCTTGAAGTCAGGACGACCTGAGCTCAAATCTGATCTCAGACACTTAAGATTACCTAGCTGTGTGACCCTGGGCAAATCACTTAATCTCAATTGCCTTAGCAAAAATAATAATAATAATATTCCTCTGCAATTTGGAGCTATGCTCAAAAAGTTATCAAACTATGCATACCCTTTGACCCAGCAGTGTTTCTAATGGGCCTATATCCCAAAAAGATCTTAGAGGAGGGAAAGGGACCCACATGTGCAAGAATGTTTGTGGCAGCCCTTTTTGTAGTGGCTAGAAACTGGAAGCTGAATGGATGCCCATCAATTGGAGAGTGGCTGAATAAATTATGGTATATGAATGTTATGGAATATTATTGCTCTGTAAGAAACGACCAGCAGGATGATTTCAGAGAGGCCTGGAGAGACTTGCATGAACTGATGCTGAGTGAAATGAGCAGAACCAGGAGATCATTATACACGGCAACAACAATACTATATGAGGATCAGTTCTGACGGACATGGCTCTCTGCAACAATGAAATGCTTCAAACCAGTTCCAATTGTTCGGTGAAGAAAGCCATATACACCCAGAGAGAGGGATGTGAAATGTGGACCACAACATAACATTTTCATGTTCTCTATTGAGGTTTGCTTGCATTGTATTTCCTTTATCGGATTATTCTTTCTTGTAGATACGATTTCTCCTGCACAAAAAAAATGATGTGTAGCAATAACTATACATATATTCTATTTCTTAAGTATTCTAACATAATTATCATGTAGTGGATATCCTGCCATCTAGGGGAGGGGTGGGGAGTAGGGGGGGAAAATTTGTAACAGAAAGCTTTGTAAGGGTTAATGTTGAGGAATTACCCATACATATGTTTTGCAAATAAAAAGTATTAAAAAAAATATTCAACTGTGTTTTCATTTTGGAATCTCAGAAAACAATTGGTGGATTCTTTCTATTTCTATTTTACCTTTGGTTCTAGAAAGCAAGGTAGTTTTCCTTGATAAATTTTTGAAAAGTTATATATAATTTTTTTTTCTCTTTGATCTGTTTTCTAGGTCAGTTTTCCAAATGAGATATTTTCACATTATCTTCTTTTTTTTCTTTTCTTTTTATTTTATTTTATTGTTTCTTAATGTCTTGTGGATTCATTAGCTTCCACTGGTCCAATTTTAATTTTTAAAGAATTATTTTCCTTAGTGAGTATTTGTATCTCCTTTTTCATTTGGCCAATTTTACTTTTTTAAGGAATTCTTTTTGAGCATTGGTAGTAGCATCCAGACCACAGAGAGATGTGACCAAACAGAGCCTGTCTACCCCATCCAAGTGTTATGGGATGCAGACAATAGCTGTGGCATAAAGTTCTACTGTAAGAGATGAGGCTGGAGAGATGAGTAAAAAGAAGAAAATCTCAAATAATGAAGGAATATTATAAATTAGGAGAAGCTCAAAAGGTGATTCCAAAAGAAGAGAATAATTATATATCAAGTAAAAGACAACTTGTAAGAGAAAAGAATGACTTGACATAAAAACCCTAAAACTTACTGGAAAAAATTAAGCTATAAATTTTTAAAAATGAAATCAGATTTCTTTCAGAGGGGAATTAGAAGAAAAATAAATAATTTAGAACAGAAACTGAAAATTTTTATCCATTTGATGGGCTCTCTTAAAAATAGAATGGCTTATGGGGCAGCTAGGTGAAGCAATGGATAGAGTACTGGCCCTGAAGTCAGGAGGACCTGAGTTTGAATCTTGTCTAAGACACTTAACACTTTCTAGCTGTGTGGCCCTGGGCAAGTGACTTAACCCCAATTTACCTCAGCCAAAAAAAAAAAAAAAATAGAATGGCTTTTCTGAGCTTCAACCCTGCAATTGGCAACATAGCTAAATGTACCAAGAAAGTTGAAATTGTTGGTAAATATGAAACATGTTATGATATGCCCCTCAGAAAAATAATGAAAAAAATTGAAATTAGCTAGCATGACAAATATACCTGCTTCTTCTATGGCAAGACCAAAATAAAAAGATGAGCTGTGGGTATTTGGCATTATGGATCCTGTATGAAAACAGGTGGTTCATGGACCTACAATACCACCTCTGCAGTCACAATCAAATTTGGCATCAGAAGACTGAAGGAATTGAAAGACCAGTAAAATCTTATCAAATATCTGTAGTCCATAGTCCTTATGGCTTTTTTGGGCTAATTTATGGAATAACAAAATAAAATAAAAATAGAATAAACTTAACTAAAGGGCTCCATGAAACAAGAAATATTATAGCACTCAAAAGCCTCAAAAGTTAAAAGAATATGTAAAGTTTCTATAATCAAAGGTAATTTAATTGGAAAAAATCTTGAGGAGAATAATTTAAGCATTGTCAGATTTACTGAAAACCATAACCTAACAAAGGAGCTGTACACCTGTTTTAAGAAATTATATAAGAAAATATTCCAAACCCATTAAAATCAGAAGACAAGTTAAAATAGAAAAAAATCACCAGTTAACTCCTGAAAGTAACCTTAGACTGAAAACACTCTTGAATATCATAACATTTTACAGATTGATAGATATAGATATAGTTACAGATATCTTGAAGGTTAAAAAAATACAAGACAGAAAGAAAAATTCAAATGGAAAGGAAGCACAATTTCTACAGTAACAACATCATAAAGAAAAACAGCTTAAAAAGACTTAATAATGCTAATCAAATAAATGACCAATCATAACTCTAGAGTAGTAATGAAGTATGACAGAGAGATGATGAACTTAAATTGTAGAATAAAACATGTTCTGAGACACAACTGATGTTGGGATTTGTTTTTCTTAACCCTATTTGTTGCAAAGATTTTTTTTCTTGGAAGCAGGAGGCTGGAGGGTGGAAGAAAGAATAGAACTAGAGATATGGTTACCAGAAAGAAAGTAAAGAAATGAAAGAGAACGTTGAACCATGTTTTTGAAACACACAAAAGAAAGCAGAAGGAATCACAAACACAACAACTCTGGAAGTAACATTTATGTAAAAAGAAAAACAAGATATACATAATAGAAATTCTGTTTCATTACAACCTTCTATTTCTGCTCTACTATATATATGGGAATACTGATTTTAGTATATGTGTTAAGAATTTTTTAAAGTGAGGGAGGTGGAGAAAGAAAAAGTCTGATTCAGTAGCCACGTGATCATAGGCAAGTCACTTAGCTTCTCTGGCCCTGCTTTCTCTTACAAAATGAAAATAATTTTACTTATAATGACTACTATAGAGGGAAAGACTGTTTGAAATAAGGGATAGAGAATTGGCCTCAGAGTCAAGGAGACCTGGGTCCAAATCTTATCTCTGAGACATACTGACTGTGTGACCATGAATAAATCAATGAACATCTCAGTGTCATTAGACTGTTAGTTACAGAATAGATACTGATAATCTGCTTTGGTACTGGAAGTTTCTTCTTGAGAAATTCTCTATAGCAATGAAATCATGTTAGGTATAGCACATAGAAGGACCTACCTTAGTGAGTTGTTGGGTAGGATAAAATGAAGCAAGGATTGAATAGCACTGTAAAAATGTCAGTTATTATATGCATTCATATAAATACATATGTGAAGCACCAAGTAGTTGCCACAGAGAAGGAAATTATAAAAATTCCAATAATTGATTAATCCAAGTAAAATCTAACGCCTTGATTTCAGGTTTTACTTTGCTACCTCTAAAACACATATGTGCATAGACCACTTCCACCACTACCACCAAAACCCTCTTTCCCTCAAAACTTGCTTGCAATTAATTCCTAAAGAGTCTTGCTCTCAGAACTTCCTTGCTAAAGTATTATTACATTGGTTTAAAGGTATTTGAATGAAGACTCTTATAGCCCAAAATTATTTCTCAAAGGAATCAATCACAATTGCCAAAATCTTCTTTGATATACGTTACTTTTTTTTGTACTTACAAAGTATTACAATGCTATATAATAACAAGTCATCCATTCTTCCCTATTAGGAATCTCCTCTATGTTTTGGATGAGCTCTGCTTTAAAATTTTCTGAGAATCAGCCCCCTAGAATTCCCTGATTCTTGCCTTTTGATACTGAAAGGAATCTTCTCTCACTGATTTCAACTCATCTAAAACAACAACAATCCGGATTGCAACACAGTCTGAATTTTTTAAAATTTATTTTTAATATAAAGAATAAAACAAGCACTTCCATAACATAGTGTGTATATATATTTTGCTGAAGCAATTGGGGTTAAGTGACTTGCCCAGGGTCACACAGTTAGGAAATGTTAAGTGTCTGAGGTCAAGATTTGAACTCAGGTCTTCCTGACTTCAGGGCTGGTACTCTATCCATTGTGCCACCTAGCGGCCTCCATAGTGTAGTTTTTAAAAGGTGATTATACCCATTTAAAATTACACATGCTGATAGTATTAGATAAATGCCTTTTTTTAATCAATTTAAGGAAAAAGTTCATTTATATTTATACATTTAAGTGTTTTAATAGAAATGACCATTGTATTTTATCAAAAGGTTTTTCTACATATTTTGATATAATTGTGATTTTTAAACTTTTATTACTGATATAATCAAATTATGATAATAGTTTCCCTTATGTTAAATTATTCCTGCACTCTTGATATAATTCTCATTTGGTCGAGTCTAATGTTTAGTTTGCTCTTGCCTTGTTCCAGTTCAGTTCTTGCACTTTTCATAAAGGAATTGCCCTTTCCCCAACTGGGCATTTATCTAATCACTACTGTGAGTCAGTCCTCCAGATAAGATATTTGCTTTCTATTCCATTTTTAGATGGTAATAATTGTTAGGAAGCTTTTCTTTATGTCAAGCCTAACTATCTCTTTGAATCTGCCAAAAACTCTTTTTTCCCCCTGACCCCCTAGAGACTGTCTCTTCCATGATTTCTCTTTTCCAGGCAAAATGTCCCTAGTTCATCTGATTTCCCTAAGCATGGGCTGCAGCACCATCACCATCCTGTATATCCTCTACTAGATGTGCTCCAACTTGTAAATATTATATTCCAAAAAAAAATAAACATGATTTGATTATCCAAATCAAAACTATTTATAGTCATATTAAAAATACTACAAACCATTATTGATTAGAGAAATGCAAATTAAAACAATATTGAGATATTTCATACATATTAGATTGGCTAAAAAGATTGAAGGAGGAAGTGACATTAGTTTTTGTCACATTAGCTTTTCTTGCTGTTCATGTTTCATTATTAATTCATATTTGACCTTTATTCACCTTAAAATTCTGAATTTTTTCATATGAGTTATTGTCATGCCATTCTTCTGCCATCTTTCACTTGTGGAGTGGAATTTTTTTAAGCCAAGTATAGACCTAACATCAGTCTATGAAATGCCATACTTTATCTTTTATCCTTTTTACAAAGTACTACTCCAATGCCTTGTCATGATATGGAGGAAAAACTTTGGAACATAAACTCAAATGAAACTCAAAACTGAGTAAATACTTTCTGTTTCTGCAGTATCCATGGCAGAGTGGGAAGGGAGAAAGAGATAAAAAGATTTCTTTAATTTTCAGACTCTCAACAAACTTCACTTTGACTGATGGTACTCTAATATGTGATGCTTGTCCATTGACTGATGAGTTAACATATTGCTAGAAGAGTTGAATCTTAACAACCCCAGTATTCTTCCTATAAAAGAGTCAAGCCAAAAGAAGGAAGTTGCAGGTAAATGGCAGGATGGCTCATGGATACTCTTTGGAAAGGCAGAGAAAGTAGTTTTTGAAATGAATTTTATTTTATAGCCAGACAAGAAATATTATTTCATGGGAAATTTTGTCATCCCATTTTGCAATATATGTGCAAAAAGACCACCATGAAAATAATTTTAGTTTATGTAACAACATGAATTGCTGAGATTGAAGCAGTAAAGAAATTCTGTGAAGAACTTGATAAAAACCCTCCATGTCAAGTCAACATATACTCTGATATTTGATGACTTTAATGGAAAAGTTGGAAAAGGAAAAGATGAGTAGAAATACATGCGAAAATGTGGTTTAGGTAAATATTAGGTAATATTAGACTCCTCAGATATGTAGATTACATGGAAACCTTACACCTTTGCATTACAAGCAATGTCATTTAATGAAACCAAATAATGCCGTAAAGAATTAAATGGATTTTGTTTTAAGAGAAAGGAAAAGACTTGGTATTGAGTAGAAGTCATTATTGAATCAGTTCTATGTGTATAGTAAACCTGACAACTCCTCAGAGCTAAGATCATACTTTGCAGAAAATAATAAGAAAAAATTTAAATAAATTGAAATTAAAATAATTGAACCCTTAATTACTTAAACAAGTACAGACAGTTCTGCTATGAAATGACTATGTGTTCCTAAAAATAACCATGCTAGACAAGATTACACAATAAAAACCACAAGGCATGTGGGGGAAAGGGGGCTAAAACTTAAAAACTTCATCAATGATACATTTTTTAAAAAGATAGGAACCTTATAAAGATGATAGCATAGTTTGATACATATTAAATGATTAACAAAATCTGAGAGGGAATAAAATGAACCAATGACAATGGCCTGAGAAGTACTATATAGGGGAGAGATTAGAGGTCTCAAGGAGGGCAAGGAATAAGTTTAAGAGAAATAAGTCATAGGATAGATGGAATGAAACAAAGCTATAGTCAAATAGAATTTCTCATTAGAGAGGTAGAACACTGGTGAATATAGTGAGATTTAGTGTGTGACTCCTCCTATGTCTGAGATAGAATGAAGGAACACGTAATTGGATTTAAAGGGGCTAAAGAATTGGAAAGTTAGGGTTTTTGAGGAAGCACCTATGTGGATATTCAATTCTCTTAGTTAAGGGTAGGAGTTCAACAATGTAATAATTCATGTCAGTTCCAATACTCTTGTGATGGAGAGAGTCATCTGCACCCAAAGAAAGGACTGTGGGAATTGAGTGTGGATCACAACATAGGATTTTCACTCTTTTTGTTTTTGTTCACTTGTATTTTGTTTTCTTTCTCATTTTTTTCCTTTTTGATCTGATTTTTCTTATGCAGCATGATAATTGTGGAAATAGGTATAGAAGAATTGCACATGTTTAACATATATTGGATTAGCATATAACATTTGCCATCTAGGGAAGAGGGTGGGGGAAAAGGAAGAAAAAATATTTGGAACACAAGGTTTTGCAAGAGTTGATGTTGAAAATTATCCATGCATGGGGCAGCTAGGTGGCGCAGTGGGTAGAGCACCAGCCCTGAAATCAGGATAGACCTGAGTTCAAATCTGGTCTCAAATACTTAACATTGCCTAGCTGTGTGACCCTGGGCAAGTCACTTAATCTCAATTGCCTCAGAAGGAAAAAAAAGAAAATTATCCATGCATATGTTTTGAAAATAAAAAGCTTTAATAAAAAAAGTGTAGGAGTTGAAAAGGAGAGGAATATAAGATTCTAGGTGTGGATATCTTGAAAAAGGTGGAAGAATGACCTAGAATTCAACTTACCATAGCTGTTATAATTTGAATTGAGCGGAGATTTCTGACTGAGTGTTCTTTAAAGGATAAAAGGTTTTCGAGAAAAAGAAGGAAAGGAAAAATTTGGAGTAACAGCAGAGAGCAGGAGCATTCTGATTTCATCTTCTAGGTCTAGTGTATCAGAGAGTAAAGAAGGTATAACCAATTCCGGAGAGGATAACTGTCAGATGACTCTCAGTAAAAGCTAATAGAGGAAGAAATGGGAGAAAACGGGCCAGGATGAAGGGAGTTTGTTCACTAAAGAATGGAAAGAAGTCTCCTTCAAGTGATTATGGGTGGAGTAGAGATGAGAAGTATACCTGCACATTTCTCTCCCCCACTAAATAAGTTCCTTCTTTCTTTCTTTCTTTCTTTCTTTATTAATTTATTTATTAATACTTTTTATTTGCAAAACATATGTATGGGTAATTCCTAAACATTAACCCTTACAAAGCTTTCTGTTACAAATTTTTCCCCCCTATTCACCACCCCTCTCCTAGATGGCAGGATATCCACTACATGATAATTATGTTAGAATACTTAAGAAATCGAATATATGTATAGTTATTGCCACACATCATTTTTTTGTGCAGGAGAAATCGTATCTACAAGAAAGAATAATCCGATAAAGGAAATACAATGCAAGCAAACCTCAATAGAGAACATGAAAATGTTATGTTGTGGTCCACATTTCACATCCCTCTCTCTGGGTGTATATGGCTTTCTTCACTGAACAATTGGAATTAGTTTGAAACATTTCATTGTTGAAGAGAGTCATGTCCCTTAGAACTGATCCTCATATAGTATTGTTGTTGCCGTGTATAATGATCTCCTGGTTCTGCTCATTTCACTCAACATCAGTTCATTCAAGTCTCTCCAGGCCTCTCTGAAATCGTCCTGCTGGTCGTTTCTCACAGAGCAATAATATTCCATAACATTCATATACCATAATTTATTCAGCCACTCTCCAATTGATGGGCATCCATTCAGTTTCCAGTTTCTAGCTACTACAAAAAGAGCTGCCACAAACATTCTTGCACATGTGGGGCCCTTTCCTTCTTTTATGATTTCTTTGGGATATAAGCCCAATAGAAACACTGCTGGGTCAAAGGGTATGCACAGTTTGATAACTTTTTGAGCATAGCACCAAATTGCTCTCCAGAATGGTTGGATCCGTTCACAGCTCCACCAACAATGTATCAGTGTCCCAGTCTTCCCACATCCCTTCCAACATTCATTGTTATCTTTTCCTGTCATTTTAGCCAATCTGACAGGTGTGTAGTCGTACCTCAGAGTTGTCTTAATTTGCATTTCTCTGATCAATAGTGATTTGGAGCATCTTTTCATGATTATAAATAGTTTTAATTTCATCCTCTGAAAATTGTCTGTTCAGATCCTTTGACCATTTATCAATTGGAGAATGGCTTGAATTCTTATAAATATGAGACAATTATATATCTTAGAGATGAGACCTTTATCAGAACCCTTAAATGTAAAGATGATTTCCCAATTTGATGCTTCCCTCCTAATCTTGTCTGCATTAGTTTTGTTTGTACAGAAACTTTTTAACTTAATATAATCAAAATTATCTATCTGGTGTTCAATTAAGAGTTCCAGATCTTCTTTGGACATAAATTTATTCCATCTCCACAGGTCTGAGAGGTAAAATATCCTATGTTCCTCTATTTTGGTTATAATATCACTCTTTATATCTAGATCATAAACCCATTTAAATCTTATCTTGGTGTGCGGTGTTAGGTGTGGGTCCAGCCTCAATTTCTTCCACACTAGTTTTCAATTTTCCCAGCAGTTTTTGCCAAATAGTGAGTACTTATCCCAAAAGCTGGGGTCTTTGGGTTTATTAAACACTAAATTGTTAACATTATTACCTAGCTTGTCCTGATATTCTATCCTATGCCACTGATCGACTGCTCTATTTCTCAGCCAGTACCAAATGGTTTTGATGACCCCTGCTTTATAATATAGTTTTATATCTGGTACAGCAAGGCCACCTTCATCTGTCTTTTTTTTTCATTAATTCCCTTGAAATTCTTGACCTTTTGTTCTTCCAAATGAACTTTGCTACTATTTTTTCTAAATCTATAAAATAGTTTCTTGGGAGTTTGATTGGTATGTCACTAAATAAGTAGATTAGTTTGGGTAGTATTGTCATTTTTATTATATTTGCTCGGCCTACCCATGAGCACTTAATGTTTTTCTAATTGACTAGGTCTGATTTTATTTGTGTGGAAAGTGTTTTGTAGTTTATTTCATACAGTTTCTGATATTTTCTTGGCAGAGAGATTCCCAAATACTTTATGCTATCATCCGTTATTCTGAATGGAATTTCTTTTTCTATCTCTTGCTGCTGAACAATAAGTTCATTCTTTAACAAGTATAGTCAAGCATAACAAATTCACATATTTGTCATTTCTGAAAATGTGCATCTCATTCTGCAGCTAGTCTACTAACTACCTGCAAAGAAATGAGAAGCTTACTTCATTATTATGGTTCTGGAGTTACAACTAGTCACTGGATTGATCAGAGTTCTTTCAGGGTTGTTTTCCTTTACCACATTGTAGTCACTATATAAATCATTCTGATTTTGCTCACTTCACTATGCATCAGCTCGTGTAAGTGGTCCCAGTTTTCTCTAAAATCAGCCCTTTCGGCCCCACATGTGCAAGAATGTTTGTGGCAGCCCTTTTTTTAGTGGCTGGAAACTGAATGGATGCCCATCAATTGGAGAATGGTTGAATAAATTATGGTATATGAATGATATGGAATATTATTGTTCTGTAAGAAACGACCAGCAGGATGATTTCAGAGAGGCCTGGAGAGACTTGCATGAACTGATGCTGAGTGAAATGAGCAGAACCAGGAGATCATTATACATGCAACAAAACTATACGGTAATCAATTCTGATGGACGTGATTCTCTTCAACAATGAAATGCTTCAAACCAGTTCCAATTGTTCAGTAAATAAGGCCATATACCCCCAGAGAGAGGGACATGAGATATGGACTATAACATATCATTTACATGCTCTATATTGATGATTGCTTGGATTGGGTTTCCTTTATCAGATCTTTTTTGCTCATGTAGATATGATTGCTCTAGCACAGCAAGATAAGTATGGAAACATGTAAACATATATTTGACTTGTCAAATATTTTAATATAATTAACATATAGTGGACTTCCTGCCCTCTAGGGGAGGAGGGGGGGGAATTTGTAACAGAAAGCTTTGTAATGGTCAATGTTGAAGAACTACCTATGCGTATGTTATGCAAATAAAAAGCTTTAATAAAAATAAAATAAAATAAAATAAAACCAGCCTTTTCATCATTTCTTATAGTTCAATAATATTCCATTATATTTATATACCATTTTTGTTCCACCATGAATTTTTTTCTATGGCTCCTTTCTTCTTGTTTTTGCTCTAGTTGTGATATTGCTGAGACAAAGGGTATGCATGATTTGGTGACTTTTGGAGGGTTAAGTCCCAAATTGATTTTCAGAATGTTTCAATTACTTCATAGCTCCACCAACAATGAATTGGTGTTATTTACTTATTTACTGCTAATTGATAGTTATAGACCAATGCATAAGATTGGCAGGAAAAGGAGCAGAGAAAAAGGTTGGTAGTTTAAAGAAGCAGTAGAGTCACAAGTAAAAGATTATTTTGTTGTTGCTGCTGCTGCTTCGGTTCTCAACAAGGAAGGGTTGAACATGTTTGTAGGCAAAAGAAAAGGAACCATTTAAGTGAGAGAGATTGAAGATATTGAAAATAGAAGCTGTGACAGTAGGAGAAAGTCTCCAGGGGAGGCAAAAAAAGAAAAAGAAAAGATGGGATCAAAAACAAAGGTGAAGGACTTGATTAGTTTCGGATAAGAAGAGGAGATCCATCTCCTCTTCCAGCCAGTAAAGAAGATACAATGGGTAAATAGACCAAGATTTTTAGGGGTGGAAAAATTAGAAAATGGTGAAGTTATTGATCATTAACTGAAGGGAAGAAGCTGAAAAGAGGAAGGATGCAGATGAATGGCTTCTAGGACATTTTACCTGCATTTTTCCTTAGTAGGAGAAATACTTAAATTTTAGGGGGAAAATTGAATTCCTCAGAAGTGGAGATAAACTGAATCTTTCTCGATTGAGAAAACAGTCTTCAAATTATGCCGAGTTCACTGAAGTAAATAATTTCAGAAGGCACAGGTTTACAAAAGTCTTTGCTTTCCTCCCTTCTCCCTTCCCCCATGAAATCTGGTAACTAAGAATGGAAGGATTATCAATAAATTAATTTATATATCAGAAAATGACATAAATGCTGTGTTCTAAAACAATTGTTTGATTTAGTTTTGTGATAGAAGCATCATCTGAAACTGCAGAGTTGCATTGTTAAATGTAGTTTTAGAATCCTGACTTGCACAGAGCTTTCAATATCAGTATTGCCCTTGATGCAAGAGACTGAAACCGATATTGAGTTGCCATAGTAACAATAAGCATCTCAGGAAAAAAAATTCAAAATGGATTATTAATGTGTAGAATTATTAGAAAAGAATTTATGTGATAGTGTTGTTTTTTTATTGTTGTTCTAGATTTGTTCTTTATCAAAATGTTGGCTGATGTAATTTTTGACCCTTTAATCATTATTTTTAATTTTTCTTAATGTGAGAAATCTAAGGAAACCAATATATAAATATCTCTTAAAACCGTGTTCTATCAAATTAAAATTGTACTTAAAATATTCAGTGTGTGTGTGTGTGTGGAAGCAGAGTCCTCTTTAAAAAGAGCTAAGCAAACTACTGTAGGATCCACAAGGATCCTATAGGGCCAAGAACTAATAATGGTGACTAAAAGAATAACTAAAAGAGGTCATAAGCAATTTTTAGCCTTGAGGGGGTAATAGTTGTGACCCTTGCCTTAAACCATTATAAGTAACTCTCTTACTGTAGTTCCAATAATTGAATACATGCACAGTGGACACATTCACATATGTACACATGTGTGTATTGTGTGTAGATATACATAAACACAATGCCTTTCTAAACATATATACATGTAATATATAAATATATACATAAATACACATATCTAACTATAGATGTATGTATATGCATATATACATACACATACATATATATACATATACATATAGGCAGTCTAAGACCTGAATTCTTAACTTGGCTCTGATAGTCATTAACTATGGCACTTTGGACAGCACTCAGCCTCAGTTTCTTCATCTACAAAATTAGCATAATAAAATGTATATCATTTGTTTTACAAGATTGTTGTGAAGAAAATATTTTGTAAATTTAAAGTTATATAAATATACTTTATTATATTTAATATTAAAAAGTACTCTGTCTCTCCTTGAACTTTATTATAACAAATATTATCATCCCTCTACTTGGTTGAGTAACCCCATGCTACCCCATCTTCTCCAATAGATTGCTTCCTTGGTCATCCCTACTCTGTTACCTCTTGAATTTCTTCCTGTCTACTGGCTCCTTCCCTGCTACCTATAAACATGTCCATATCTTCTCTACCCTCAAAAAACTCTCACTTGATCCTTCCATCTTCCTGGCTATTGTTCTATATTTTTTGTTAAGCTAACCCTTTATAGCTAAACTTCTTGATAATGTTGTCTACAATAGTTTCTCTCACTTTCCTTTCATTCTCTTCTTAACCTCTTTACATTTGGCTTCTGATTTCATCATTCCACCAAAATTTCTCTCTCCAAGTTTTCAAGAATCTTTTAATCAACAAATCCAAAGGTCTTTTCTCAATTCTGATTCTTTGCAATCTTTGATACCGTTGATAACTCTCTTCTCTTTGATATTCTCTTCTGGGTTCTCTCTTGGTTCTTCTCCTCCCTCTCAGACCATTTTTTTCAGTCTTTTTTATTGGATCTTTATCCAGATCGTGCCTCCTAGATAGCAGACATCTTAAACACAACATGTCCAAAAGTGATTTCATTACCTCTTTGCTAAAATTCTTCCCACCTGCTACTTTTCCTATTACTGCCAAGGTCACAGTCCTCTCCAGGCTCACAACCTGTGCCATCCTTAGATCCCCTCTATATCTCAGTCCCATATCTGATCTGTTTCTGAGGCCTGTCAATCTCACTTTTGCAGTATCTTTTAAATGTGCTTCCTTTTCTCCTCTGATATTGCCACTTCTCTGGTGCAGGCCCTTTTCACCTCCTGCTTGAAGCATTTCAATACTCTGCTGATAAGTCTGTTTGCCTGAAGTCTTTCTCCAGTTTACCAAAGGGATTTTTTTTTAAGTACAGGTCTGATCACACTCCATATCCTCAATAAACTCCACTAGTTCTTATCATCTCCAGATCACATCTGTTTGACATTCAAAACTCTTCACAACCTAGCCGTCTTCTACCTTTCTAAGATTCTTTTACCTTATTCCTTTACATGTACTCTCTGATCCAGTGACACTGGCTTCCTTACTTTTACTCTAAGTATTTTTACTGGTTATCTTCATGCATAGAATATTTTCCTTCCTCATCTCTGCCTCCTGTATTCCCTTGCTTCTTAAATTCCCAATTAAAAATCCCATCTTCTTGAAGATTTTTCCAACTCCTTTTAATCCTAGTGCTTTTTCTCTGTAAATTATTAGTTATCTTGTATATAGTTTGTATGTACTTATTTGCTTAAAGTTTCTCTCATTGGATTATGAACATCTTGAGGGCAGGACATTACAGGGTAAAGAGTATGATATATTTGTAATTCTAGTGGTTAATGGTGAATGAGAATTCTTAAAATAGATGCATTGAACTGAATGGAACTGAATCAACAATTCAGATTTTAAATGACTATAAAGAAAAGATATAAAGATAAAATGGAGGATAGGTGACTAAGAAGGCCAAAGGAGTGGCCTAGCCCAATAAGAATATTAAGAAGCCTAATGCCCATTGGGAGCTGAGACACATGATAAGTGAGAAGGACAACAGAAAGGACTTTTTGTAGAAAGCTATATTGGTGAAAATCAGAAGATTTTTGCATACCTGAAATATAGCTTGACTGCCAAGTGATTTGAATTCAACAAGGACAGTTAGATCTAAGTATTTATTATCTCCTCAATTATTTGGGGTTCCAACTCCTTGTTAAACATTTTATTCTGTTCTCTTAAGAATGAACATCAACAAGAAAAAATATCATGACACAATATAAAGCCTTCTGAAATAAGAGTAAATCTGATGAAAAACTCCCTCTTCTATCCCTACCCAATCTAATTAACATGACCAACCAGAAAGGCCTCTATTGCAAGATTTGACCCTCTATGATGGGTTCTAATTACCCCTTACCATCAGGGTCCTAATCTAACCATAAGGCCACCTTTTATTTCCCCCACTCACCAAATTCATGCTCACACACACACACACTATAAATAAGAAGAGAGCACTGAACTCACCTAGCCCTGTTATAATAAAAATGGATTCCTATAGAGTAGAAGGAGGACCAGCAGCCTAGAGCTGATTAAAGGGCTTTGAGAAGGCTAGTGAGGGGGTTTTTGTGTGTATGTATAGTAAAACACAGATATGGTCTTCTCTCCCCAGAATTTCCATATTTCCTGGTTTTTACCCATAGAGAAGATACTTAATCTCTCTAAATTTCAGTTTCCTCATCTATAAATGGAGATAATAATATTTATTGTGCTTACCTTACAGAGCAGCTGTGCAAATTACAGTAGATAGTGTATGGAAGGCAGCTATGTGAGGCAATGGACTCCTGGCTGGGCTGTGAGTCAGGAGCCCTGAGTTCAAATCTGGCCTCTGCTGAGCGACCCTGGGAAAATCATTTCAACCAGTTTGCTTTTGTTTCCTCATTCACGAAATGAGCTATAGAAGGAAAGGGCAAACCACTCTAATATCTCTGCCTAGAAAATCTCAGTGGGGTCAGGAAGAGTCAGACGCTGCTGAAATGATTGAACAACCACAAATGCATGGACATAATTTTCTAAACCTTAAAATGATGTATCTGCCAACTCCTACATAAGTTTAACTGATATAGAAGGGTTGCCATAGTGAGAGGCCAGAGAGGCTTGGAAATCACCTTAGTTAATACACACTTAAATACTTGCCAAACACAGAGCAGCCAAGGATGATAAAATCTAGGACAAAGTCTATTGTAGATTTCTCCCAGATTTATGTTTCCAGTTCAAACTTCTAACCTGAGCTTCAGAAATACATTTCCTATGGTCTACATGAGATACTTGTTAGCATACACTCCTGAAACCTTAAAAGCTATTTATTATCTTCCCTGCCTTCCTCACACACACACACACACACACACACAACTTCCTCCTCTCTCTGATTATCCATATTTTTGTTAACAGCACCATCATTCTCTAAGTCTCCCTGGCTCACTATCTTATTTTTCTCTCTTTCTTGTTCCCTTCAATTAGTATCCAAATTCTGTAGATTCTTTCCTCTTTGATGTCTCTTACATTTGGCTCTTCATTTCCATTACCACTGCCACTAACCTGACTCAGAACATTGTAATAGCTTTCCAGATGATCTCTCTCTCTGTTATTTCTTTCTTCCAATCCATTTTTCTTTTTATATATATAAAGGAAGAGTATGAAGTAGTAGAAAATATACTCCTCCAGATATCAGGAAGCCTGGCTTTTAGTCCAGGTTCTATCATTCATTAACATTGTAATCTTAAGTAAATCACATTACGTTTGGGATAGTTTCCTCATTAATTAAATAGGAATAATAATGCCTTCCCTGACTATACCATATTACTATGATATTCAAATGAGATAATGTTTATAGAAGTGTTCAGAAAACTATAAAACATCATTCAATTTAAGAAAATATAATCATGGAGCAGCTAGGTGGTGCAGTGGATAAAGCACCAATCCTGAAGTCAGGAGGACCTGAGTTCAAATATGACCTCAGACACTTAACACTTCCTAGCTGAGTGACCCTGGGCAAGTCACTTAACCCCAATTGCTAAAGCAAAAAGAATAAATAAAGAAAGAAAATATAATCACAAGATCTGGCTCTGTGAGCTTGACAAATTACTTAATCTCTTTCTGTGTCTCCTCATTTGTAAAACAAAGTGCTTATAATAGATGGTCTTGTAATGGATGGTCTTCATGGTTTCTTTCAACTGAAATATAATATTATTTATTATCAAAACAAAAACATCTGAACATTATAAGATATGGAGCTGGATAGCTGCCAGGGACAATCATCCAGGCCAAATCCCTTATTTTACAAATAAGGAAGTTTATGTAAAAGGATGCACCTAAAGTCACCTAACCAGTGAAAACTAAGCAGAAACTTTCTAACTTCAGATTCAAGTATCTGTCTTGAATTTACAAAGGGACATTTAGGAGAAAACAAAACAAAACAAAACCCTAATATATCACAGACATATCCATGAACCAATAAATAATAATCTTTCTATATTCTGTATTCCTTATGATTTGGTTTTTCTTTGTCTAAAGCAGGGATTATTAACTTAGGTTGATGCACTTAAAAATGTCACTATAATTGTATTATGCTACAATTAGTTTTATTTATAGACATATGTATTTTATTTTATGCATTTAAAAACATTCTGAGAAGCAGATATAGGCTTCATTACATTCCCAAGGGGGTCCATGACATAAAAGAAAAAATTAAAAAGACTCTGGGGAGTAGACTAAGCCAATAAAATAAAAATTACCAATACTAACTAAATTAAATTATTCACCTAATGCCATACCAATCAAATGGCCAGTAATTACTTTTTGTAGCTAGAAAAAATAAAAACAAAATTCATCTAAAGGTGCAAAAGATAAATAATATCAAGTGCATCAATGAAAAAAAATGTAAAGGAAGGGGATCTAGCAGCAGATCTGAAAGTATACTTCAAAGTCATCATCCAAAGAATTTGGTACTGGATAAGAAATAGAATGGTTAAATAAAAGGAACAGTTTAGATACACAATATACAGAAGTAAATGAGCACAGTAATGTAATATTTAATAAATCTTCAAATTCAAGCAATTGGCAATCAAGAACTTCCTATGCAACAAAAACTGTTGGGAAAACTGCAAAGTAGTCTGGCAGAAATCAGGCATCAATCAATATTTCACATCATATGCCAAGATAAGTTCGAAATGGGTACATGATTTGAATATAAAGAATGACACCGTAAGTAACTCGGATAACTAAGTGGTGAGCTGCATAAAGTATTCAGCCTGGAATTGGAAAAGCTCATCTTTACGAGTTCAAATCTAGCCTCAGATATATACTAGCTGTGTGACCCTGGACAAGTTACTTAACTCTGTTTGCCTTGGTTTCCTCATCCTTAAAAACAAGCTAGAGAGGAAATAACAAATCACTCTAGTAATTTTGCCAAGTAAATTAAAGAAGAGGGTCATGGAGATTTGAATGTTACTAAAATGACTGAACAACAAAAATCTTAAGGAAATTAGTAGAATATAGAAGAAATTACCTGTCAGATCCATTGAGGGGAAGAATTTATGGCCAGATAAAAGATAGAGAGATCATGGGAGGTAAAATAAATGATTTTGATTACATAAAATTAAAAAGTTTTTGCACGAATCAAACAATGCATTTAAAATCAGAAGGAAAGTGGGAAACTAGGGGTGGGGGAAAATCTTTGCAGGAAATTTTTCTGATGAAAACCTCATTTTTCAAATATATAGAAACTGAATCAAATTAATCCGGCTAAGAAGCATTCCCCAATTGATAAATAGTCAAGGAATCAGACAGTTTCCAGATGAAGAAATCAAAGCTATCTACAATCCTATGAAAAAATGCTCTAAATTACTAATATCAGATAAGTGGTAATTAAGACAATTCTGAAGTGCCAATTCATACCCATTAAATTGGCTAACATGACAAGAGGAAAATTACAAATATTGGAGGTAATGTGGAAAAATAAGTACAGAAATGCATTGTTGGTGGAGCTGTGAATTACTTTGATTATTCTGAAAAACTATTTGGAGCAATGTCCAAAAACCTATTAGAATATGCTTACCCTTTCTCCCAATATCATTTCTCCTACGTCTGTACTCCTAAAGAGATCAAAGAAAAAGAAAAAAGACTTATATGTACAAAAATGTTTATAGCAGTTCTTTTGTGGTTGCAAAGAATTGGAAACTGAGGGGAAACTCATTAATTAGGGAATGAGTGATCAAGTTATGGTATATAAATATGATGGAATACTATTGTGTGGTAAGTAATGATAGAGAGGATAGTTTCAGAAAAAAACTAAGATTCGTATAAATTGGTGCAAAATGGACTGAACAGAATCAGGAGAACAATTTACATAGTAACAGCAATATTTTAAACATAATCAACTTTGAAATACAATGCTAATCAATACAATGATATAAGATAATTCCAAAGGACTTATGATGCTATCCACCTCCAAATAGATAACTGATGGACTCAGACTAGAGCATAATTTTTCTCTTTTTCTTTCAAAACAATGCCAACATGGAATTATGTTTTAAATTACTTCACATGTGTAATGGGTATTATATTTCTTGCCTACTCAATGGGTGAGGAGGAATGAAAGGAGGAAAATAATTTGAAGTTGAAAATAAAATAAAACTGAATTTTAAAAAAGCATCTGAAAAATTTTTTTCTTGAAGAAAAACGTTTTTATCCCCAAAATGGAATATGTTAAAAATACTTATTTCCTATAGACCTATAGATCTAAATATTCAAATAGATAATGAAATATTTCAGCTCAACCAAACTCTTTAACAATGAATTCTTAGGTTTCATTTATAACTAAAAAACAATTCTAGAGGAAGTACTAATCTGTACAAATGTTTATTAATTTGTACAAATATTTACACCAATATTTAATTTATTTTAGTCAATATGAAGTAAGTTGTTATTAGAGTTTTTTTTTTTTACTAGGAAAAGCTACCTTGTACCAGTGGAGTAAAAATTCCATACAACTATCTTGTAACTTTTATCAAAAGAGTAAACTATTTTTGGGATGTCTAAAAAAAGAATGAGTAACTCAACATTAATTAATCAGTTTAGCACAATGCCTGACATATATTAGTCACTTAATAGATGTTTATTGACTATTGACAGTAGGGAATGATCTCTTTTACCAGAAAAACACTGTCATTTTATATTGTAATTGATGACCTCACCAATTCTCACATAACAGCATATATGTTAACTAATGTTAATTATTATAATTAATAAACATTATACAAGAACTAATATATAATAATTAATTGTAGTGATATTAATTAATTAATACATATTAATAAATATAAATAACAATAATTAAATAATTGCTAATGTTATCTATTTTCCTGATTTTTAAAGGACTATAAATATGTATGGCATAAATTTAAAACTTAAAAAGTGCTTTTGTTTGTTCTGATCTAATTACCAATGGTCAGATGTTTTCAACATTTCACAGTGATGAAACCAATTACTTTAAAGAAAATATCAGTAGAACTATGGAAGGAAAATAATTTAAAATAGTTTTTACTATTTGTGCTAATTAGAAAGTTGATACTTTAATCAAAAAGTACACAATACTTAACTCAATCACAAGCTGCTTACTCTATGATACAAAAAAAATCCATTCTTTATACACAAATAATTTCTCGATGATGTTCCATAACTATGAATTATGGAACAGCATAATCTCCAAAGAATCCAAATTCTAGAATGTTGCCTAGAAGAGAATGGAAAGAGATGTATGGTAGATGTAAGCAAGTGGCAGCAAATTACCAGTGATGATTTGCTTGCACAGAGTGATATAAAAATTGTCATCAAGAAAATATATGATCCTGGCTCTCTTCAACAATGAGATGTTTCAAACCAGTTCCAATTGTTCAGGGATGAAGAAAGCCATATACACCCAGAGAGAGGCCTGTGGGATCTGAGTGTGGACCACAACATAACATTTTCATGCTTTCTGTTGATTTTTGCTTGCATTTTGTTTTCCTTAAGTTTTTTTTTTCTTTCTAGATCTGATTTTTCTTGTGCAGCAAGATAACTGTATAAATATGTATACATATATTGGATTTGTCATAACTTTTAACACAGTTAACATGTATTGGACTACCTGCCATCTAGGGGAGAGAAAAATTTGGAAAAGAAAGTTTTGCAAGGGTCAATGTTGAAAAATTATCATGCATATGTTTTGCAAATAAAAAGCTTTGATTAAAATAATAATAATAATAATAAAGAAAACTAGGCATAAGTTTTGAAAACAAAAAACTTTTTTAAAAAAAAAAACAAAAACAACCAAAATATATATATATATATGATCCAAAAAAGGATGTATTCCTATCATGTAGTGAGAATGAGGGCAGTAAAAGAATAAACCACGTGTTGTATTGTTCCCATGAAATATAAAAAGAGCTAGAGGAAAACCAGTAGACTGGTAGTGCCCTAGGTTCATTCATTATAGACAACTGATGGGAAAACATGGACGAGAACTGAACTAAGATATGAATGTATAAGTGAATTATAGTCATCAAAAACTGCATAGTTTCCCATTTGCAAAATAGTCCATGCTTTTCCTCCCAATCAATTTAGAGTCTAGTTCATTATTCATCTGCAGTACCTGTCCAAGTTCCAATTTGGGCAGTGAAGAAACATAATCCACTGTTTTGTTTTGTTTTTTCTATCCTACGTCCCACTCCTCCCCTAGATGGCAGGAAGTCTAATACATGTTAATTATGTTAAAATATTTGACAGATCAAATATGTGTATATATATATATAT
>JAJPUD010003726.1:113901-205941 GCA_023553655.1 Myrmecobius fasciatus
CACCAACAATGTATCAGTGTCCCAGTTTTCCCACATCCCCTCCAACATTCATCATTATCTTTTTCTATCATCTTAGCCAATCTGACAGGTGTGTAGTGGTACCTCAGAATTGTCTTAATTTGCATTTCTCTGATCAATAGTGACAATCCACTGTTTTTAACTTGTGAATTACTAAAACAGTTTCTTTTAAGCAGTCATAAATTTCCTAAAGGAGACCCTGAGATATTTTAAGGGCTTGATGCAATCAGCACAATGTATGATAAATAAGAGCATCTGAAGATGCCCTATCAATAAAGAATTCCTCTTGTTTTTGAATTATGCACAGGAAAAACTCTGCCAACAAACCTTTGGAGAACATGTGCATTTAAAACTGCTAATGAGAGATTCAAAAAACAAAGTTAATTCCATATTTATATCTATCAAGAAATTTTGCATAATCTCAACATACGCTAGAGAGACTTCATATTGGAAAACCTTTAAGGTTATGTTTTGCTCTACTGAGCAAAATGCTTTTCTGTAAATAGCAAATACTACAGAATCGTGTATTTTCCAAGTTTTTCAAGCACTTGAAAATATGGTCTTATATAGAAAATCATTCATGAAAGCTTTCTAGCCTTCTTTTCACATTTCACCTATGAATACTCAATGCATAGACACATCATCCTAGGAAATGAAAAAGTAAGCACATAGAGGTTAGTAGATACTTGATTACTCAACCTTTCTGGTAATAATACTATCTAAGATATGTTTAAAACAATTTTTCCTAAAAATATTACGAAGAATTTAGTGAGAAGATTTGAATATTATCAATCAATATTTTATAATAGGGAAGAGCATTACATATAAAAATAATAAAATATATCTAAAAGTTTACCTTATAAAATATTTTACAGCAATTTTTATGATTTCCTTTCATAAATCAGTTAACTTTCACTTTCTCATATTTTCACTTAAAAAATTTCAGCTTGAATGTTTGTGGCAGCCCTTTTTGTAGTGGCTAGAAACTGGAAACTGAATGGATGCCCATCAATTGGAGAGTGGATGAATAAATTATGGTATATGAATGTCATGGAATATTATTGTTCTGTAAGAAACGACCAGCAGGACGATTTCAGAGAGGCCTGGAGTGACTTGCATGAACTGATGCTGAGTGAAACAAGCAGAACCAGGAGATCATTATACACGGCAACAACAATACTATATGATGATCAACTCTGATGGTCATGGTTCTCTGCAACAAAGAAGTGTCTCAAACCAGTTCCAATTGTTCAGTGAAGAAAGCCATATACATCCAGAGAGAGGGATATGAAATGTGGACTACAACATAACATTTTCATGCTCTTTATTGATGTTTGCTTACAGTGTGTTTTCTTTCTCTGATTTTTTTTCTTGTAGATAGGATTTTTCTTGCACAACAACTTGTCAAGTATTTTATCATTATTAACATGTAATGGACTTCCTGCCATCTAGGGGAGGGGTGGAGACTGGGGGTAAAATTTGGAATGGAAAGCTTTGTAAAGATCCATACTGAGGAACTACCCATACATATGTTATACAAATAAAAAGCTTTAATAAAAAAAAATTCAGCTCGTGTGTGCATGTATGTTTAATCTCTAAATGCCTTGGAATTTTTCTAGAACAATAAAACTGTTTTAAAATTTTTTATTTTTATAAATTTTTAAAGTTTTTATAATTTTAAAAGTTATAATGTAATATACATTGAAATTTGAGATCAATGGAATTAAACTCAAATTAAAAATAATTATTCTGTATTTAGGTTTTGGTATACAAGTGAAGTTTGTAGAAATTAGTACAAAAATATTAATGGTTTTTAAAGCTAAAAATGTTAAGGGGATGTAGATTTTTATATGTATTCTGGCAAGCACACTAACAATGGAACAATAGTGTGTCATACATTTTGCAGTGCATTTAGTTAAGAATTGAGTCTAGACGAATAAGAAGACAAAAATTTTTGTCATGCAACTGTCAATCCAGTATTCATAGTTCTCTGCATCAGTTGAGCACAAATTTTGCATGCCCTAGGTAGAGAGATACCTATTTTTTTTTTTAAGAATTTCTCTATTGCTTCATGGATTTCAATGTTTCCTTGTAACACAATTTTGAAAATTGCACATTCACTGAGTTTATTTTCTCTCCTATCTTGCACTGAACAAGCAGGTTATATTCCTAAAGAATTAGTATTACTATTCCTTTTATGGTTCTTGAGCCACTAGAGTTTTTAATACTGTTATTCAAAAATCTCCATAAAATATACTCTAGATATTAATCGACCAGTTCACATCAATTAGCTTTTACAAAGAGGAGCAGACTGAGAACTAATAAGATCACCATATTCTCTATCCTCTTAGAGGATATAATCCTCTATCCTCTTACAATCTCTTCTATCTTCTTAATAGGATCCTTAAGAAGAGTGAACTCCAGATTAAAGTAGTTGCAACAAATGAGGGGTACCTTTTGAGTTTTGACCTCTGGAGTGCTTTATTCCTTTTTTTTCGGGATCTTGCTCCAGAATGTTGGATTAACAATGGATTTAGTTGCTTCCCTAGCTTAGCAAGAGTGGATTCTTAAAGGCTGTGGATATCTCACTTGATGGATCAACTCATTGATTGTCTAGTTGCTATACTGGCACCTCAGTAGCCAGTTTCTGTTGTTACTAGCTTGGGTTGCTAAAAGGAGGGTTCTTAATGGCTCTTCTTACCTTTCATAGTTCCCAATGTCAGAACCTGCTCAATTTGATCTCAATCACCTAAGATTAGCAGAGAATAAACACTAAAAACACATAAGGGACATGCATTTCTGGACACATGGAAGAGGGGAAGTATATAGTTAATTTTCAATATTCATGCCTTTAACTTTTATGACTTTTAAAGATTTGCATAGTTTTACTAGAAACCTCATTTTTACTTATTCATTGATAACCTTGCACATTTATAGTTATGTACAGTAGAAGAAAAAAGTGAAAAGCAAGTTTGTGGAGCTGCTTGTCCAACTAGGTGCTTCACTGGTCTAACCTTGTAAAAGAAACAAACAAACAAACAAAAAAACTCCCAATATATTCCTTGCATATTTTCATTGTTTGCCTTTAAAATTCAAGTTTTGTGCTGCAATCATACCCCAAAAATGTAATGCAAGTCCTTTTGACCTCTAAGTCCAAGGATATAAAGTCAATAATGTAGCTTTTGAAGACTATTATTATCCTTCATGGTAATATATATTTGTATTATTTCCTATTTAACCCATTTCTAAACTGCATAGGTTTTTCAGAATTCCCCTCCTTCCCCTTATAATGCCTGTATCAGTTCTTCTTTTTTACTTCATTCAAATAGCATAATTACTATTTTGACCTTTTCCTAGACAGTTTTGCTTTTTAGAGTCAGACCATACTCAGTTCTGCCCCAATCTTTCCTTTGAATTACCCAATTACTAATGTCAATCTTAGATATATGGTTTACATTTGTCTAAATGTACATTTTTAAAACAAAGTTTATTGTTATTGAATCCCTTGAAATTAATTTTTGATATTGACTCATTAAATTTTCTTCTTATTAAATACTTCTGAGTTCAGTTTTAGCTGAGACAAAATCCTTAAAATCTGTGAGTTCATTCATTTTTTTGTTCAATATTATGCTTAATTTTGTTGGATATAATACTTTTGGCCTCAGGCCTAGTTATTTTGATTGTCGATATATAATATTTCAGGACTTGTGGTCTTTTATTGTAGGGCTTGTATACATTTCTTATTCTTGGTCTAGGATATTTAAATTTTTGTTGTTTCCTATAAAATTTTCTCAATGATCTGGAGTTTTCAAAATTTAGCAACAATTCCTATGCATTTTCCTAATAGGATCTCTTTAAGATGGTGACTGGTAAATTTTTTTTTTTTTGATCTGGGGTGTCTGAAATTTAGTAATAATGTTCCTATGTGTAAGATCCTTGTAGGATCTCTTTGAGGTGATTATCAATGGATATTTTTTTTTTCTGTTTCTACTTTCCCTCTTGCTCTATTACTTCAGGATAATTTTTTTTGATTATTTCTTTTATTATTGTATCAAGGTTTTGTTTTTGGTCATAGCTTTCAGGTAGTCCAATTATTCTTATGTTTTCTCTTCTTGATCTGTTCTCCAGATTTGTTGCTTTTCTGTAGAGGACCACAGTAGTGGTGAGAACTCTGGGTGAGGTATAAGACCCTTCAGCCCAGAGGGAACCTGCTAACAGTGTCTGGTTTGCCTCTCATCTCCCCTAAGGGCTCTCGACCTTCCTGAGAAGTCAGGAGGCAGTAACAACTTGTGTTGTAATTAAAGAAAAATGATACCAAGTGGAAAAGACACATATATGTACAATAGAAGTTGGTTATGTGTTCTGTCATGCACAGTATATAGTTAGCGCATGCACAGTGTTGCTTTAGTTATATAAAGGTATTAGGGTATATAAGGCTGAGAGAATTTGGAATAAACAGACTCCATGTTTGACCATCCACATGAGTCCCACCTCTTCACTCCTCTTCTAAGACCAAGGACTCGGCCTGGTACTAAGATCCTCCAGAGAGCTAGTTCAGACACAACATTTTTCTTATAGGATGTTTCACATTCTATTCTATTTTTCCATTCTTTATATTTTGTTATTTCTTGGTCTCTTACAGCTTCATTGGTTTTCCATTCTGCAATTCTGGTTTTCAAAGAATCATTTTCTTTAAGACTTCTAATTTGTTGACTTTCATAATCTTGTTTTTCTTGGATAGCTCTTATTTTATTTTTTAGTTTTTCCTCAATCCTTTTTAAAGTCTTTTTTGAATTCTTCTTTGTCACAGGTCTATGTTCACCCTGAGGGACAATTTTGTTTTGTTTGTGGGAGAAATCTGGAGAGCTTGGAATTTTCTGAGCTACTGTGCCATCTTTCCAGAATCCTCCTCAGTTTTTTAAAAATAAGATATTAGCACAAAAGCTCACAGAATTATTGGGAATTGCTAGCAAGAAAAAAAGGTTTTGCAAATTACCAATTTTATTTTGTGTACTGCCTTTTATGGGTTATTTCAAGGCTACTGTGTTAGAAAAAGTGCATACTTAAAGAATTAATGTTTTCATATAATGAATTATATGCAAAAAAAGGTTTATTTTCAGCAATCACTAGAGAGAAATTACAGTTTTTGGTGGCCACAGGAACCAAATCCTCTTTCCCATAGTTATCAACATTTGTCTTGTTTGCTTTGTGCCATTTCCTAGGAATATAACCCACAAGAAAGGTGAAAACTGAAAAAGGCAGACTTTATCTCTCACTCTACCCAGTGCCTCACAGAATTCTTTTTGGTCATTCACTTTTACATTTTCAGTTTTATTTTGACATTCCAAATATTTGTAGATTATTCCTGCTTTGTGAGAGATATCTCATTATAAAATAAACATTTAAGTAAAACTAATAATGCAGAAGAACTAAGTGAGCAGTTATAAATGAAAAACATTTTATGTCATAAATCCCTTGTATGACTAAGCATATTTGAATAAAAAAATATTAGTGATGGTGTCAATATCCATTATGTTCAAATACTACAGCTGTAAAATTAACGGTGCACCCGGTGTACTAATTAATATATATTACTGGAATTTTTTTCAGTATTTCTTTAGAACTATATCTATGTGAGCTGCATGCTAAGTTAATTATCTTTCTTTTCTTTGTAGATGAATACTTTTAGAAAAACAAAAAATAAAAATTTCCATATTCTCCTCCCATCCCATTTTCCCTTTTTGAGGGTCATTACTTTCTTTGAATTTGCTATCCCAAATTTCATTGGGAAACATTTCCCCCTCCTCCTCTAATTCTAATTCTTAATGAGTTTACTCTCTAAGAAGAATCTGAACTACAGAGTGATATTATTAATCTTCAGAGGAGCTGTGTTATTCTCTGTCAAACTGAGGGATTCAGGATATCAAAAGCCTGTCCTTATGGCAGCTCTAAGCTTAGATTCTTTTTGAAGGAAATTCATGGCTATTTGAGGCAGCCAGGTGTTAAAAGTAGAAGACAGGGCCCAGAAGGCCTGAATTCAAATCTAGTCTCAGACACTTCCTAGCTGTATGGCCTTGGGCAAGGAACTTAACTGATATTATTTTAGTTTCCTCAATTGTAATAGGAGAATCATTTTAGCATTTAGGCAACAGGGATGTCATGAAGAATAAATAATATTTCTAAAATGTTTACCACATACACCCAAAGAGAGGACTATGGGGACTGAGTGTGATTCACAACATAACATTCTCACTCTTTGTTGTTGTTCACTTGCATTTTGTTTTCTTACTCATTTTCTTTCCTTTTTAATCTAATTTTTCTTGTGCAGCAAGAGAATTGTATAAATAAGTTTATACATATTGTATTTAACATATATTTTAACACATATAACATATGTTGGATTGCTTGCCGTCTAGGGGAGGGAGTAGAGGGAAGGAGGGGAAAATCTGAAACACAAGGATATGCAAGGGTCAATGTTGAAAAGTTAGCCATGCATATGTTTTGAAAAGAAAAAAGCTTTAAAAATTAAAAAAAAAAACATTCACACACACACACACACACACACACACACACACACACACACACACACAAAGAACTAGAGTTGAGCTATATTTAAATTGTACTTGAATATTTTCCAGGAGTAACTTATAGGTGAAAACAGGGCAGCTAGGTGATACAATGGATAGAGTACACAGCATAAAGTCCAGAAGACTCATCTTCCTCAGTTCAAATTTGGCCTCAGGCACTTACTGGTGGCATGACACTGGGCAAGTCACTTAACCCTGTTTGCCCCTCATTTGTAAAATGAGCTGGAGAGGGAAATGACAAACTATTCCAGTGTCTTTGCCAAGAAAACGCTAAATAGTGTCATGAAAAATTGGATGCAATTGAAAGTTACCAAACAGTAATAAACTTTAGTTGAAGGGTATAAACCAAAGAGAAAATGACTTCCTTGGATCAGATCTTCAGGATCAGATCTTCTCTATGTGAGCTCATAGGTTTTTGTTTTTTATTTTGGGGAGCAGTTTGTGCTATAGTTATAGGCCATATCTCTTTGATGATATCACCTCATAAAATAGTAAAAAATGGTGGTTAGAAAAATGAATTTACAAAAAACTTGGCATGAATACCAATTGATCCAGATCATTCTCAAAGCTTTTAAGGATGGAAATAGAATGTGGACAACTAATAAATGAAAATTAAAAAATATTTGTCAAGTTTTATTTTTAAGTTTTACTGATACCTTTTGTTTTTTCATTATAGTGCTTTTGTAAGATTCTCTTCCCTCTGCCCCCTGCCATTGATTACTCTCTTAGAAAATAGATTAAAAAAGTTCCAGAAAACACACTAATCACTTCTTAAAGCACATGCAGCATTTCTATTCTATAGTCATGACCTCTTGAACAAGAGCCAAGTAATGCATTTCAATAACTCTTATCTAGAGCTTATTGACTATTGTAATTCAACTGTATTTCAGTATTGTTTTTATGTATATCACTGCAATTAGTGTTTATATTGTTTCTCTAGCTGACTACTTTACTCTCTATCAGTTCATACAGATGTTTCCTTGCTAGTCTAATTTTTTATTTTCATTTCTGCTGGTGCAATAATATTCCATTCCATTCCACACAACCATTTATTCAGCCATTTCTCTGATAAGTACCCACTTTGTTTTCAATTTTTTTGTTACCACAAAAAGTACTTCTAGGACTATATTGGATGTATATGAGGTCTTTCCCTCTGCCTTTGGTTTTTTTGCAGCATATTTCCAATAAAAGGATGGGTAACTAAAGATTATGAAACTTTAGTGACTTTTCTTGAATACTGTAGAGATTTTTAGAATGGTTGGGAAAATTCACAGCTTTTTTTTCTTTTAATAGTTTTAGTGCTCTTCTAGCAATGACTATTTAGAGCTTTATAATTTTTGCCAATTTCATTGCAGTGAAATGGAATTTCATAATTGTTTCATTTTGCACTTAATTATAATGATGAGGATGGCGATAGCTAACATTTACATAGCACTTACTATTTGCCAGGTACTGTCAAACTACTTTATAATTATCTCATTTGATCCTCATAACAACTATGGGAGATATTATTTTCCCATTTTACAGATAAGGAAACTAACTGGCTTCTCTAAGGTCACATAGATAGTTAAGTGTTTGAAACTGTTTTTGAACTTGTTTTCCTGATTTCAGGCCCAGTTCTCTATTCACTGAACCACCATTTTTCTTATTATTGCTTTTAGTCGTTTTTGTTACTTAAGTATTTTTGTATGGTTACTGATTGCTTGAAACTCTTTTGAGAACTATTTGTCCATATCTTTTGGACACATCTTTTGGAGAATGGCTTTATTTAGATATAAAACATTTGATATCTTTTTCTTATTTGACAATTTATTTTATTCTGGATACATTGATTTTTTTTCATATAAAATGCTTTTAAATTTCATGTACTTGAAAATGTCTTATCTTTTTGTGATTTTCTATCTTTTCTTTCAAGATTTTGAGAACAAATTGTTTTCTCTGTTAATGACAGTAGAACCCCCCCACATTAACATCACATCCCTTGATGTGATGAGGAAACAGATATGGCAGTATAGAAAACAAAGATGGAAAGAGTAGCTGTACTAGACCAAGTATAAATAGAAGAGGTCCAAGCAGCAGAAATTTTCTACTGAACAATTGGAAAAAACTTGCAGACATTATATTTTCTTAAAAAGAATCATAAATATCAATAATTACACATCAATAAATCTCTTTCCTCATCTCTTCAAAATCTTTATTAAAATATTAAGTCCTGTCATTGACATATATTGACTGTGTGATCTTGGGAAAGTTATTTCATGCCTAATCCAAGTTTCTTAAACTGAAATTGCAATCCCAGATGGGGTCATGTTAATTGAATATGGGGGATTCACAAAAAATTTAACAATAGTAAAAGGTTTTTGACCAGAGGAAATTGAAGTCCAAAGAAATGATGGGTGAGAGCCCTATGAAAAAATTTCTAGGATATGAACAGATATTGTTACACAGGATGAAAATTTTGGATGATTTGAAATCTATACCATTTGAGGGAATATCCACCTATATTGAATCATAGGTTCACTGATATATTGCAATATGTTTCTTTAAATAGTTGGATCATAGATTCATTTGGAATATTTTTGTCAAACTACTATTTTGTTTTACCAATTTCTTTTGAATAATCATTTTCTTCCCCAATGTTTTCCATTTTGAGTTTTATTGAATACTGGTCATAATTCATCTCATTAACTGTGACTTTCCCCTCCTCATTTCTACTTTGGATTAATTTAGATTCCTTCTCTATTAGCCAATGGTCTATCAATTTTACTTGTCTTTTGATAAATGTTTTTTTCACTCATTTAAAAATCCTAGGAGCAGCTAGGCAACGAAGTAGATAGAGCACTGGCTCTGGAGTCATAAGAACTTGAGTTCATATCCAAACTCAGACATTTGACATATAGTAGCTATGTGATCCTGAGCAAGCAACTTACCCTAATTGCCTTGCCAAAAAAAAAAAAGCAATTTACCCTTTGCTTTAGTAGGTCTATTTTTTACTCAAAAGCAAAGTATTCCAATCTAGATCTTGTTTATCTATCTTTTTAATCTGTATCAGTCCATTTTGATAATGAGTTATATTTTATAACTTGAAATTCGCAGTATAAATCTAAATTTTTTCTTATTCTTTTTTTTAAAAATCTATTTCCTTAATAACCTGGAACTTTTGTACTTCCATATGATTGTTATATTTTATCTACATCTCTGAAGAATTTAGAAAAATTTTTGATTGACAAAGCTTTCAGGCTATAAATTTACTTGAGTAATATCTTCAGTTAGTCAAGTTAGCTTGACAGTCATAAACATTGAGTATTTCTCAAAATATTTGGTTATTTCTATAAAATTCATTTCATACTTATTTTATGTAAATCCTATATGTATACAAATTTTAAAATACTGAACACACTTTTCCACCATTTCAAGTAGCATGTCATGATTTTAAATTTTTTTGGTTCTAAAATTTTTTGTTTTTAATGATTTATATAGGTATGATAATGATTTTATATATTGTTAATCTGTTGAAACTTTTTTGATTTCTATCTTTTGTATTCTAAATCTTCAAATTATCTGCAAATGGAGTTAGGTTAGCCTCTTCATTATCAATGCTTATTTTTTTCTTTTCTAATATTAAGAATCACTATTAGGTCCAAGGGCTAGGGAACTACAACAAATTCTTCCTTCTAAGGGATTCCTTTGCTCTGAACTCATGCTTAACCAGATTTAGTATTGAGGGTATCTAGTCTAATGAGAAAATGGCCATGTGTCCTTTTCTCACACTACTTGATTTATTCAATCCTAAGTATGGAACTCTGGAGATAAATTAGTTAAAAATTAGTTTTGGATTTGTCTAGGTTTCTCCAAAGCAGGGATTATAAAAAAGGTACTCAATGTACAATATGAATTGTATATTAAGACAAATATTTATTTCCTACACACATGAAAAATTCCAAAAGACAAAAAGACTTATAGTGTTCATTGAAATATTTAAAACAGGATTTAGTATCTTAATTTAGAATTGTACTTTTTAGGGAGGCTGATTCTTTTTTTTTTTTTTTTGCTGAGGCAATTGGGGTTAAGTGACTCGCCCAGGGTCACACAGCTAGGAAGTGTTAAGTGTCTGAGACCAAATTTGAACTCAGGTCCTCCTGACTTCAGGACTGGTGCTCTATCCACTGAGCTACCTAGCTGCCCCGGGAGGCTGATTCTTAAACCTTATCTAAACATAGGTATAATTCTCCCACAGGTGGTTATCTTCTCTGATGAAAAAAACAAATGAGTTGTCCATCAGCTAACTCTACATTATGAACCTAATGGACCTCTGGACCTCTTGGACTGAGCAATACTATCTCTAACTTTGGACATGTCTATCTAGCAGCTGATGTTCAATCATATATTCAGGCAATAAAACAGAGTAAAAAAGATAGACAGGGGTCCAGTACAAAGTCACTTAGCTGAGTTATTCTACTATATCTGCCACAAAGGCATGGGGGTGGAGAAGGGCCAAGTTTTCTCCATCTTCACTGAATTCTTGGTGTTTTGTACATGCTGTGACATAATACTGATTCTAACCCTAAATGCCTCCACTTCTTTACATTCTCATTTTTTTTTCTTCTCATTGCTATAGCTAGCATTTCTATAACTATAGCAAGAAATAAGAGGAATAGGAACCTTAATTCTTGATACTAGTGGGAAAACTTTTTAAAAAGCTGTTTCCATACTACATTAATTTTTGAATATAGTTTTCCCCAGATAGGAAAACTTCATGTTTTATGACTTTAAATAACGTCATTTCTTAGATTCAGTTAAATGCTTTTTTATACTAAGGACAAACCTTTTCATTTCTATTATTTTGAATTTTTTTTCAAATATTTTTTTCTCAAAAGCTTTACCTGTATTTATTGATATAATTACATTTTGTTGTTTATTATCCTAATTATTTTCCTAATATTAAATGAGCTTATGGTGAAAGAATATAAATCCAATATGGTTATCATAAACTTCTTCTATGTATTATCTTATTTGATTTGCCAATATTTTGTTTAATATTTTTGCCTTGATAATTCTCATTTTTTCTCCTTGTCTTTCCCTGGTTTGCAGATAATGTTACTGGCCAGTATTCAACTCTTTGTAATCCCATTTGGGGTTTTCTTGGCAAAAATACTGGAGTGGCTTGCCATTTCTTTTTTTAACTTCTTTTACAGATGAGAAAATTAAGGCAAACAGGGTTGAGTGACCTGCCCAGGTAAATGATAGAGATCACATTTGAATTCACATCTTTCTGATTCTAGGTCCAGAACTCTTTCCATTGAACCACCTAGTTGCCCTTGAGGATATTTGCCCCTATTTCTAAAAACATTTTATGTAACATAGAGATTGCTTTTAAAATTTGCTCCTTATGGGTTTTTTAGATTATAGTTGATTTATGATTGGTTCAGTTTCTGTTCTTAAATTTGTTTCTTAGCCATTTATATTTTTGCTATTAATATTTATTTAATGTTTCTAGTTTTACAATCATGTATCTTCAATAATTCTATTTGCAACAATTCTATTTGACCTTGTCCATGTTCTTATCACTTCTAGAAGGATCTACCTAGTGTGTCAGAATCTTTCCTTGCCTTTCCTAAACAGGGTTACCATTGTAAGCACAAAGATAATCTATTGGTTATCCCTCAATATTGCCATGTATAGAGCCTCTCTTTTTGTTCTTTCCATTGTCCTTTGTATGACCCTCAATTTTAATTCTCTGTGGATTGTAGTGTTCTGTGACTCAAAATCATTCATTACTACTAGAAGATATTAGTATCAAAAAAATGTGAACTTTTGTTTCAGGGAGAAGCTTCAGGTCATTAAAAGAATTTTATGGTTTCCCAAGGGTAATCCAGTCTGCTCTCTCCCCCGTTCAGTTTTTTACCCAACTCACTGTCCATTTTTAGATCCTATTAAAGATATACTCATGTGTCCATGAGTATGTGTGTGTTCACACACACAAATGTAAGCTTCTGGAAAATGGGGAGATTCATTCTTTGTAATTTGTATCCTGATCACTTAACATATAATAGGTGTCTAATAAATGCATATTATATATATGTATATATGCACACTCACATACACACTATCTATATGTACTCTATATAACAGATCTATATGTACATATATAAATAAACATATTGATATGGAGATTTATGACTCTACCATTCAACATAGTCTGGAGTCTAAATAATATTTTTTTTCCCCGTTTTATAGTCAGAACAAATTCTCCAAAGTGATTATGCCTCTCATTTAAGAGGTTCAGAAAAATGTTCTGAGACTGGATGCAATCAGTATAATATTCTCCATGAACAAGATAATCTAGAGAAGATCTAGTGAAAACACTAAGGGGTTTGAATTTTTAAAAAAATGTATTCAGGAGCAGCTAGATGGCACAGCGGATAGAGCACCAGCCATGAAGTCAGAAGGACCTGAGTTCAAATTTGTCCTCAACCACTTAACAATTTCTAGCTGTGTGACCCTGGACAAGTCACTTAATCCCCCCCCCCAATTTTATCCTGATTTAACACCAAACATTTTAATACACACCAAAACATATATAGTAGTAAAATAGAACAGAAAAAAGTAGACCATATACAAAATTGCAAATATTATATAGAACTTGGTTTTCAAGGATATAATTAACTTTCAAAACTGTCCTACTTATGATTCTTTCTGGTCTTCTGTTATCTTCTGTGCATTTAAAAATGTACCAATTAGCCTCTTTTATTTTTCTTCATTTGTTGAGAAGCAAACTGATTCATAAGTCCCTTTTCCTTTCTCCATAGGGGAGGGGGAGGAGTGGGGGGAACATTCCTAACAAATTGCAAAGTCAAGAAAAGCAAATTTCCACATTGGCCACATTATAAAAATATGCCTCATTATGCATCTATCATATCTTTGTCAAGAGGTGAGCAGCATACTTCATCTTCAGTCATTTGAAATTACCGGTCATCAGTGTTCTTAAATTTTTCTTTATTTTGCTTTTTGCTGAGGCAATTGAGGTTAAGTGACTTGCCCAGGGTCACACAGCTAGGGAATATTAAGTGTCTGAGGCCAGATTTGAATTCAGGTCCTCTTGACTTCAGGGCTAGTGCTCTATCCACTGTGCCACCTAGCTGCCCCTTGTTCTTAAATTTTTCAAAACCATTTTTACATTATCCTATATTTTCTTGGTCCTGTTCACTTAGAATCATTTCATCCAAGTCTATGCCAGGTTTCTCTGCATATAGTCCCTTTAATTCATAGTAATATTCTATTACATTAATATGCTATAGCTTGTTCAGTCATTTCCCAAGAGATTCCTGTCTTCCCCCTCATTTCCTAGTTCTTTGCTATAACAAAAAAGATCTACTATACATACTTTTGTAATATAGATCTTATCCCTCTCTCTGATCTCTTTGGGATATAAGTAAAATAGTAGAGCTTGGTCAAAAAGTACATTTAGCTTAGTGACTTTTGGGATATAATTTCAAACTGCTTTCTAGAATGACTGGAGAAATTCATAACTCACCTTTCCAATAATTGTCATCTCTGACAATTTGATGGTCATGGGGTGGAATCTCAAAGATGTTTTAATTTGCATTTCACTAATTATGGAGCAATCTAACTTTTTTCATATATTTGCTTGGTTTTCTTTGAAAACTGCTTGATATCTTTTGACTACTGAGAATTATCTTCTGTTCTTGTAAATTTGAATCAGTTTCTAATACTTTTTAGTTAACAGACTTTTATCAAGGAAATTTGCAAAGATTTACCTCTGCCTGCCCACTAGTTATGTTTCCTTCTATTTTAACTATTGATTTTATTTTGGGGAATGTTTTAATTTTAAGTAATCAAAACTACCCATTTTATCATTTGTGATCCTCTTCCCTCTTTTTGTAGGGATTGATTTTCTTTCTTTTTTTTTTATTAAAGCTTTTTATTTGTATAACATATGTATGGGTAGTTCCCCAACATTGATCTTTACAAAGCTTTCCATTACAAATTTTACCCCCAGTCCCCTCCCCTCCCCTAGATGGCAGGAAGTCCACTACATGCTAATAATATTGAAATGCTTGAGAAGTTATGCAAGAAAAATCCTGTCTACAAGAAAAAAAAAAAAAAAAGAATCCTAGAAAGGCAACACAATGCAAACAAATGTCAATAGAGATCATGAAAATGTTATGTTGTGGTCCATATTTCATTTCCCTCTCTCTGGGTGTATATGGTTTTCTTCAGTGAACAATTGGAACTGGTTTGAGACAATTCTTTGTTGCAGAGAGCCATGTCCATCAGAATTGATCATCATGTAATACTGTTGTTGCGGTGTATGATGATCTCCTGGTTCTGCTCGTTTCACTCGGCATCAGTTCATGCAAGTCTCTCCAGGCCTCTCTGAAATCGTCCTGCTGGTCGTTTCTTACAGAGCAATAATATTCCATAACATTCATATACCATAATTTATTCAGCCACTCTCCAATTGATGGGCATCCCTTCAGTTTCCAGTTTCTAGCCACCACAAAAAGGGCCGCCACAAACATTCTTGCACATGTGGGGCCCTTTCCTGTAGGGATTGATTTTCAAAATATATTAGAAAAAAATTATAGATCTTACTAATACTCTCAAGTTAATTGGGAGGATATCAGCTACTACCAAGTTCATTGCCTACTTTCTAATTACCATTAAACTTTTTATGAGAATGATCAGCATCATCCAATATGAAAAAATGAGAATATTTATAGATTATTTTTATAATATAATTTTCACAGTCACATGATTGACTTAAAAATACAAAGAATTTAAAATTTCATTTTTTAAAATTTCTTAAAGTGTGACATCAATAAGCTCTGGTGAAGAGTCTGATATAACCAAAGAAGAAAATAAGAGAGGGATTGTACTATGGCTATACTAAACTTCTAGTAGATATTTAATAAGGTATTCTCATGAGAGGAAAATGAATTAGCATATCCAGGCAAAGATCACAATTCTGTAGTTGTGATCAAATTCATCAGAGGAAAAAAATGGTGACTAAATTTCAGGGTAGCTCTTGTTTCATCTCAAGTCTTTTCAAATAATTCTCCAATACATCCATATTTCAAAATACGTGTAATGTCACTGTTATACTCTCTCCATTGAAACAGATATTCCACTGGGGATACTCAATGTGCTGAAGGAATTCTTTTTTAATTTTTTTATGGATACTTGAATTATCTTGAGCTATGTTATCCCTCATTCTTGCTGTGAAAATATTCTGTTTATGTAATTTCTTGAAACTATATCTTAGTTCATTTTGCGCCCTTAGATTATCTTTGGAAATAAGTTGTACCTTTACTTAGGTTCACATATACTTCTGTATTGCCCTTTTGAGTTTCCTGTAATTTTTATGTTTCAGAGATTATTATACCCTAATATTCACAATAGGATAGCATTATTAGAAAATGTATGATAAATAAGGTGTGTTTGTGTGTGTGTGTGTTCCTATGCATGTACCAGGGGAAAATTTGATTTTTAAATGTACTGAACAATTTTCAAAAAAAACAATCTATGCTACTCTTTCTCCAAATGAATTCTGGTCCAACTCATCTGCAGTATCTGACCTAAAGCACTATTAACATAAGTATTAATTTGCTTGACAGAGTAATTGGTTATCCAATTGCTTATTGTAGTCTTGTCAATAGGAATTTTTCAACTGTTTTGTTTTTCCTGTATAGATTAGACTGGTTGTTGTTGCAAATCTCATTGAGGACTCACTCTAATGTTACAGGACTTGATGCTATTGATAATAACATTATACCATCTTCTATAAAATATGCACAACATATCCTCCATGCCAAAGATAAATACTTTTAAGCATACCTCTTTTATTCCATGCTTGACAATCATTGAAGCCATTTCTGTGGCTGCATTTATCAAGATCATCTAGTACATAATCTTAAAACATATAGGCAACAGATAGATCTTGTGGGATGAGAACCTTGAAGGCTGAGGCTTGCTCTACCAAATTAAAAGATGTTATATAATCAACAGAAAATAAAGTAAATCTTACATTCTTTGAATCTTTCAATTGTGTGACTATAAAGATATGGCAAATTATAGAAAAGTTACTTATGAAAGTTTGTTTCCATTCCTTATTTTCATTTTGGATGTCTTTATTCTTTTAAGGCTTTAATAATGGGAAAGTAGTCATTCAGTTATTGTCACTTGACCCAGGTGGGAAACAAAAGGGGAGGGAGATTTGTTCACAAGTTTTCTTTTGTTATCTAGGAATTACTCATAAAACAATCCTTCAAATTCTTCCAAGATATTTCTCTTAAAAAATTTCCTATGTGCACTTCATTTGGTTGTCATTCTTCTCAACTTCAACTCAAATATTTTTTGCTTTTTTATTTTGCACCCTGTGGCCTCATGTTAAATTTGAATGAAATGGTTTTTATTTTCATTAGTGAGAAAAAGATTGTTAAAAACAGTTGTTTTTACTTTTCCATTTATTTGTTTCTTATAAATTTTGCCTTTGAATGTTCTAGGCATAATGTGACCTAGCTAAGTTTTATGCTGAGTTTTCTTTAGATTTTCATCCCCACTATTTAAAAAAAAAAAAAAACAAGTTACTAATCATTTTTCACCATCCTTCTCTAGGGAGCTTTATAAATGATTTTACATTTTACAGACTGGTGTTGGGCTTGGCTGTTATGTCTTTCTGCTTGGCAAGGAAGCAACTAAGTACCTATGTGCCAGACATGGGACATAGAAAGGAAAAAATGAAAGTTTCTGCTCTTAATAATACAACATAAATAAATAAAATATTAATATAGTGTAATTTTGTGCGTGTGGGGCACTAGTATTTGAAAGGGTCACATAAGTCCCCATAAAGTAGCATTGGAATTGAATTTTGAAGGAAACTAGGGACTCCAAGAAGTGTTAAGTTTTGAAGGCAGCCAGTTTGCTGTCAAAGCCAATGGTAAAGCCAAAGGTATGAAGTTGAGAGATGTAGTAAGAAACAACAAGCTTTCATGGAGCATGGATTATATAAAAAGGACTAATGTATACTAAATCTGGAAAAGTTCAAACTAGGTTGTGAAGGAATTTGCATTTGATTTTGAAGTAACAAGGAACCACCGGAATTTATTGAGCAATAGTGTGACGTGATTTAGGAAAATCAACTTGGCAGCTATGTAGAATATGTTTCAGAGAGGAGAGAAACAAAGAAATCAAGTATTTGTTGGTTAAATATATTTCTGACCCCTTTTTGGCTTCCTCATTGTAATGATTACTTTAAATTGGTTAAAGTTTTACAAGTAGTGGTTATAAATTTTACATGAAGTGGTTCTTTTTTCACAAATGAATAGGTCGGGATGAAACTTTATGCTGCATCTTCTTTTTACCTTTTTTCTAACTTGATATGACCTTATTCTAATTAATGTTCCCACACTTAAGATTTCCAGCTCTGAAATTATTAGCATGTCAGCAATAAGTCACATTTTATTCCATTAAAATAGTCACATTTTTTTCGTGTTCAATGATTATTGCCTTCTAATTTTCTTCTATAAAAGTATTTATACTATATAAGCATGAAATCTGAGTAGTCTATGAATTTTAGACCTTGTAAAATTCTTAATAGTTTCTAAAAACTGATCCTCCCCATCTTTCCCTGTGTTAACCTTTTTATTGAAACTAAATCATATCACACATCAATTTCTTCATAAAATTTCTCTATTTTTTCCACACAACACATTTTGGTGTATGTGCTATTAGATGTGCTATAAGTGTTGTGAGGGAAAAAATGAGAATATAAATAGAATGTTTTGCAAACCTTACAAAACTATTAAATGCTAATTATTATTCTTTAAATATATTAAAGTTCCATTAAAATAGAGGCCACACTATTTGGAAAATGAATTTAAGTCCCAACTTTCCATCAGCAGCTCTACTTGAAGGCAAGGAATAGCATAAACTGGAGCCATGTATTCCCCAATGACTTGTGTTTGGCTTTTTTGCCTTACTAAGCTTCTTGAGGACAAAGACTTCTTATTTGTATTTTCAACATTAGCTCAGAATTTGGCACTCAGTAATTGTTAAATAATTTGAATTGTGAGTTTCCCATACTGGTATCACAATTTGATCTGCACAAAAATCTTGTGAAATAGATGCTAGTATTAAACTTATTTTATACATAAGAAAATAGGTTAAAGGTTAAGTGCTTTGCTCAGGGTCTTACAGCTATTAAGTATCTGAAAAGCAGCATTCTAATCACGTCTTTTTTACCTTAAGTTCAAAATGTGATTGGTTAAAGAATTTGAATATTTGGACTTGAATCCTGGCTCCAATTTTTATTAGCTATTATAATTCTGAGCAAATCACTTGATGTTGCTGAGCTTAAATGTCCTGGTTAAAAAATGTTGCTATTACTTCCTAACTCATAGTGAATATCAAGAAATAACATAATGCTGAGTGCTATACTTGGGAGCCGGTCCAGCAAAATCTGGCTTCAAATCTTGTTTCAGACAACACTTACTACCTCTGTGACTTTGAGCAATTAATCTTTCTGGGCTTCAATTTCTTTATCTGTAAAGAGGGGTTAATAATAGCCCGTAAGTTATTGTGAGGCTGCAGGAAGAGAGTGCATCAAAGTGTCTGGTCAACTTTAACACAACAAAAATGTCAACCACTGTTATTATATAGTGTTTTAAATTTCATAAAATGCTTTCCTTATTAAAAAAAAACCTATGAGGCAGGTGCCAGTGTTATTCCTAAACTAAGGCTGTGAGAGATCAAGTGACTAAAATGTGAATCCCAGCTATGTCAACTATCTATGCCACCCTGGGAAATGACAATAATTGGCATTATATAGAGTTTTAAAGTCTGCAAAGTGGTGTAGAGTAATACACACTGCTCATGTAGCTTATGTTTATCTATATGGATCTGTCTAGATGAAGCTTGCAAAGAGGAAAGGATATATATATTTCTAATAATAGATATCTACTCTCTCTATCCTTTTCTAAAGAGACTGATTCTTCCTAAGAAGATCTAGAGGAGGTACAGGCACTTTGCTTTCCTCAGAGAAGGGAAATAAAATTAGATTTTTTAAGTACTTATAGCAGAAGGGAAATAATTTTTATGTTCAAGCTATGCTTTGGATATGACTTATTGGGAAAGAAGTTCCCCATACCATATACCCAAGATTTGATTTCCTTCCCATTCAAAGGCAATGCCACATGAACATACATATCCAAGTCAATAGCAAAATGGAAATCAGAAATAGTATACATATGAAAATACATACAATAACAGAGTGAATTAGCTCTATTTGGAGTGAGATAACTCAGTTTAACCAAGAGTTGAGTCTCAGTCTTCACCCAAGAAGAAAGGAAGAGTCTCTACTACAGCAAGATGGGAATTTGGGGGCAAGCAAGGTTCAAAATGCCTTCTCTCCATGTTGGCTTCTTCCTAGTCTTTCTTTCCCTTTATGTACCTAAAGAGAGTCTGTAACTATATGACCTCTCTGGAAGCTGGAGGTCAAAAGAAAAGGATCTCTTTTCTCTCCTTCCTGCTCTAACTTGCTCCTCATGCACATACCACAGCATTTAGCAATCATTCTCCAGGAATGATGATAGTCCAATGCAAACGGTCCTTTGATCGAAGGGTTATAGTGTTTTATTGACGTATCACTTGAGCCCCAAACAGCTGTAAAATAGATTTGCTCTTTAAGAGACCTTTTCTTTATCTGCAAAATGTGAATAGCACTTGCAATGATAGGAAGCATGGTAAATAGTGGGTAGAATGCTGGTCTTAGGAAGAGCTGCGTTTAAATTCTGTTACTAAAACTACTTGTATAAGTGACCATGGGCAACTAACTTTGAAGTCCCCCAGACAACTCTAAAATCTAAAGTTAAAGACAAGTTGTCAACTCGTGCAGATTCCATCCCCAGGTTCCCCACAGGTCAAGGCGAAAAAATTTTGTCTTGCTGGACTTTAGAAGCAAACACTTATTAAACTTTAAAGCATTATTATGTGTTATTACTAGCTCTAACCGGGATAATTATATGATTTCAAGTATTTTGGGAACAGATAAAGATTAGGGATGACACAATATTGTACACAACAAATGACGGAGGAGGCAAGAGCTAATAATAGGCGAGGAGTGGGGCTTTGGAAATGCTCTGAGCATGAAGTAAGCAGGTCAGAAGGGGGCTTGATGGGCTAGAAGGATAGGGAGTGGTTCAGACCACACCGAGGTCACAGGAAGGGAAAGGGCAGGTTAAAGTGACCTAGAAGAGGTGGAAGGGATCGAAGTATTGGTAAGAGAAAAGGGGGCGGGGGTGCTTCCCGTTTGAGACCCCGGGTTTGTCCTTCCTGCGCCTTAGATTTGCTAGCATTTACTCCCATTTCACTGACGCTGCAAAGAAGAGTCTTGTTTATCGATTAGCTCGGTCTCGCAGCGAGAACGAAATCAGGGGACAAAGCTGGCCCATTAGTGGAGTCTCCGTGGCCTTCCAGGCCAACCATCTTTTCACTAACTAGCCTCTGCTGCCTCCTTAATGCAGAAGCTCGCATCACAAACTGCATCTTTTCCAACAGAGCCAGGGGTACGCGCGTGCCTCACCCCGAGTTTTACCTCCCCGGATTTTCTCGCCACCCGCTGCACCCCAAAGACGGGGATGGTTTTTCTCCAAGCCTTGCGCTCCAAACCTGGGAGGTGGGGGAAGGCAGGGGGCCAGAAAAGGGAGAAGTTAAGTTGACGTGAGAACCCCCATCTCCCCCTTCACCCCATTTCCGCTCAGCTTTTTTCCTTCTGTAGCAGAGAATAAAGAGGAGGTGGGGCAGGCTGAGAGAGGCGGGGCCAGGCTCTAGGCCTACAGACTAGCTAGCTAGGGAGGAGCCCGGCAGCTGCCGAGGGTGGGGGAAAGGAGCCCCCTCGCTGCCAACTGAGAAATCTCCGAAAATGGCCGGCCACATTTTAAGAGCGCGGTGACGTCACGACGCCCTGGCCTCCTCCCTCTCTTCTCCACACACACCCCCTTTCCCCATCCGCTCTACTAACTGTCAATAAGGTCCTTAACTTGTAGTTAGGGATTCAGCGCCAGCAGGTGGTAGGAGGCATTGGTTGGTTAGAGAATTTAGAGACCCTGGGGGGGGTAGGAGGGAGGAAGAGCGGGAAGAAGAACCGCTGTGTTTGGTTGCTTTTCCCGCCGTGACGGGGCGCATGTGCACTACTAACGTAGGAGACGCGTATGCACTTCGGCCCCAGCGCCCCCCCCCCCCCCGTCCCATCTCTTACAGGTCCCCCACCCCCCGCTCTGCCCGCCCCTTCCTCGGTCGTACCCGGCAGTGAGGCTGTGGCGCGGGCGGCCAGCAGAGGGCGGTCGGGCCTCGGGTCTGCAGCGGCGCCATTGGCGTGTGGAAAATGCCACCAGATGGCGGGTTAGGATTGCAGCTCCGCTGAAGGCGCGGCCCCCGCTCTCGAACCCCCGGCGACCACCCCGCTAAAACCCCCCCAAATCGGGAATAACACAGCGGAGACTTTTAGGGGAAAACCGGGTCGGCGGCCGGCGGCGCCGGGATGGGCAGCCGAGGTGAGAGCGGGCGGCGGCGGTAGCTGCGGGGGGCGGGAAAGAGGGGGAATGCGGCGGCAGCGGCGGCGGCGGCGGGGGTTGGAAATGCCGATCCAAGATGGAGGCCGGGAGCAGAGCGAGCGAACGAGCGAGAGCGGGGGAGCGGGCGGGGGAGGGGAGACCACGGCGGGGCCTATACGGGTGGCGGCATGACAGGGGGAGGCGACCGTGGAGGGAGGGGGAGAGGAAGGGGGGCGCCCGAGGAGTTCGCCGGTGGACGCGGCGGGGACCCCGGAAACATGGAATGCCTGGTCTCCGCCGCCGTAAATGTTTCTTCTCTCGCGCACCCCCCGGCCCGACCCGGAGGATGGAGCGGGACTGGAGCCCAAAGCCTTTGTGACCGGCCCCGGGCCCGCCGCCAGCACCCGGCCTCGGACCGCTCTTCTCCTTTCCCTGGGCCCTCGGTTCGCAGCCCGCTGGCCGTGGACCTCGAATTGTGTCGGGGGGCGGGCGCGGGCGCGGGGTGGCTGCGTTTCTGCGGTGCTTTAACCGCCGCCGCGTCACATGACCCCATCTCGCCGCGGCCGAGGGAGCCTGGGGGTCGTCAGGCTCTGCAGTCCTCCGCGTTCAAGGCCTCTTGTTCTTTGGGGTGGGGTAGGGCAGGGTGGGCTTTTGCCTGGGCGGAAATTGGGGATATGTGCGCGTGAGTGTGTGTGTGTGTGTGTGTGTGTGTGTGCGCGCGCGCGCGCGTGTGCATGCATGTGCAGGAAAGGGACCTTGGGGGGGGGGAGCTTGGGGTGTTTGGCGGGAGGGGGGCTTCCAAACTGCTCTTTCCCGCTATCTTCTTTCCCCACCCCTAAAAGTGGTCGCGTAGCAAAAACGTGTCCGGACCCCGAGCGCCCTCCCAGCTTGTTTTCTGACCCACCTGGAAGCGAAACCAATAAAAGTTGTTTTCCCTCCATAATCTGGGGGTGAGGAAAAACGCTGAATGATCGATGTCGGGTTCTTAAGGCCTCAAATTAGGATGTCCGAAATGGGTAATTACATAAACTGTGTAAGGGATTGGAAAATTTGGGAATAAAGATTTATTATATCAATCCTTTTTGCCCATATCTTATTTGGGTAATTATTGAGTTTTTATTGTATGCATTCAAAATACAAGTTTTCAGGAGAATGTTCTCCGAACTACCCATAAAACACGGGCCATCATTTGTGGGTAATGAGAGAAGAGTTTAAGCCAGGAAAAAAATATTTACTGTTAAAGTTTTAATCCTAAAATTGAGTTTACACGTTTTTGTTTTTGTTTCAGATGAGTGCTGTAATAGATAGCACCCTAAATATCTTTGCATCTTCACACATAAGTTGTACTTGGAAAAAATACGTGAATGGCTATATAGTTCAGTGATTTCAATCAAAGAAAGTGTTGGAGTTAAACTTTTCTCATACATATCCATAAAGTCCCTGGAGGTAGAAAATCTGGCTTCCAGTTGTTCAGGTGACACTAGTATAAAATCTGTGATAAAGCTACTATTCCTCTTTACCTTAGACAACTTATTAAGACTTGGTGGAAAGTTCTCAGGTCTCTGAAGTGCCATGTCTCTAACCTATGAAAAGCCAAATATATGCCAGCTTTTATTGTTACTAGTTTGTGGTAGGGTCAGTCCTGAACAAATGCATAGACTTAGCACAATGCTTAGATTTAAAAGAGAAATGAGAGTTTACTACAGGTATTCCAGTCTGGCATGAGAGAAATTCTAACAAGTTTAAGGAAAAATTTCATGTTGAGAGAACTTAAAACTTTTGCCCCAAGTGTGGTGGAAAGAACACAGAATTCAAGTTCTGTCTTTGTCACTAGCTTTGTGACCTTGGACAAGTTGCTTAGTTTCTCTGAAATTCTGATAAAGGAGTTAGCATAAATGATCTCTAAAGCTCCTTCCATCTCTTAGTCTAGATTCTCAGCTGTTTGATTTTGCACTAGCAAATGTTGAAACCATTGGATGAAAATGTTACTAAAAAAAAGTTTTGGAGGAGTTTGAAAGAAACATTGTATTTTTAAGACTTTTTTCATTTTATTCAAAAAGTGCTGACGGTCCCCTGAGATCACAAATTGAAAACATTGATAATTTTATTACTGTTATTTAGAATAGAAACCTGAATCATTTTTTGATTTTAATATTCTAGTAAGGGAGTATTACTGAGGGATATTTTGTCAGATATGAAATATCACTGGAAAATGAACTAAATCAGTGCATGTCAAGGGTTTTTTGCTTGTTTTTGTCTTTAATTTTTGCTCTTCTGCAATTCTTAGTTTTAAAAGAGTTGCCTGGAACACAAAGGGTGAATTGAGGTGCTTGTCCAGGGTTACACAGGATCAGTAACAAAACTCTGAATCTTGAAAGTCTTAATATATTTTGCTGTTATATGCTTTTAATGAAATTATACCTATCCTGCTAATGGTTTTATTAATGTGCATCAACTGTGCACTTTGCCTCCAAAACGAACCATTTGTGTTTTCATAGTTTTCTATGAATTTGTGTGTTTTCATCATTTTCTTAAGATGGGATCTAAATTCAACAATTAGAGAGGGAAAGATGACTTCATTTTTGCTGTTTCGTACCATTATTTAGAAGGGGGAAAAAGTTTGTTTTCAATCTGGATTAATATAGGAAGACTAAATAGAGCCTCAGTTTCTTCATTTATTTGCTTAGTTTCCTCTTCCTTTAAATCAGTTTGCCTAGTTTGCCTTTTAGAAATTTCCCCGTTTTTATGTTTAATTTTGTTATATTTATTTCTGTTAAGTTTTTAATCAAGTTAGCAAGTTAAGTTCTCACTCATTAATCATCCCCTCCAAAAAAACTCCCTCATAAAACAAAAGCATAGTACCATAACTAGGTGCTTTGAAAAAAGTTTAAAGTAGTATCTGTTCTTGGGAAGTCAACATAAACTAGAATAAATAATTTAGTGGGGTATACAGAGAAATAGCCTAAAACTAAATAGGTTCTTTTAAAAAAAATTATATCTCAGATTCATTATTGAAGCTCTCATCTGTGTCTCCCTTTTTCAGGTAGCCTCCAAACTAGTTTTTGTCCTGTAGTCTTTGCTTTTCCAACCCATTTTATATAGGACTACAGGAATTTTCTCAATATACAGCTGTATTTATATCGTTGTCCAGCTCAAACTAATTCCTTCAAATTCTTTTCATTTCCTAAAAAAAATAGGGTTCTTTAGGCTGGTGTTAATAGTTTTCCAGAATTTATTTTTCTTTACTATCTATTCTTATACTATCCAACACTTGATACTTGGCCACAACACTATTTTATACTCAGCCATACTACACTAATTTGTCTTAATGTCCTAACTTCAACTATCCCATGATGTTACAGTGGATATCAGATATGTCCTTATTCACTTAATTGCCATGTGACTCACTTAATTGCAAGTCATTTCACCCTCTTTGCCTCAGTTTTCTCATTTGTAAAATGAGCAGTAGAAGGAAATGATAAACCACTCCAGTATCTGCCAAGAAAACTCAAATGGGGCCTCAAAGTATGGGATTCGACTGAGCGACAAGCTAATAGTGATACCTCCCTCATCTGAATTCTGTGGTTTGTTGTATATCGTAAAGGATAAACTGATATAGGATTAATAGGGGAATTTGTATTATAGTTAGTAATATAAGTGTCTTATTCTCCTTAGATTTGTGATTCCCCCAATATTTAGTGTGGGACGTTGTATTTAGTAGGCTTTTAATACATAATTCAATGAAGTATTTGGGGAGTGTGTTGCCAGAGTGTGGTTGAGATGAATGACAGTTGGAAGGTGAAATTAGTCTGGAAAGATGGGTTGAATTGGATGGTAATTTTGATGGGGAAGGAGTGGGGGTGACATTTGTAAGTTTAGGAAAGGAAAGACCTGAGGTTATAAAGTACATGAAAGCTCACAACCCAAAGGAGCACAAATTTTAAAAGAATATAGAAAAGGACCTTATTAATGGATGTGACTCTAGTTTTAGGTAGGAAACAAGTTTGGGTGCTTTGTGTCCAAATTGTGCTAGATATGCAACTCAGGATTCTGTTTAACTGAGTAAGAAAACAGTGCATCAGTATGTGTCTTGTCATTTGCTTAAGACAAAAAATACTTTCAGCAGAAGACATGGATAGGAGGAGGAATTTGTTGAACAAACAGAGAGATTTAGGAGAGGATATAATGTGTTTTAGCATACCCAGTGTTGAAATATTCAAGCGTCAAATGATGAGATTGAGGAGAGTAATTACCACCAATATTGGGGTTCAATCATGTGAAGGATTCACAGTGGTCATTTTCTTGGGCAAAAGGTAGGTTTATTTGTGAGGTTACAGACAAATGAAGAGATACAAGAAACATCAGAAATGGTAAATATGAAATAGATTTGGGAGAGCATATAGTTAGACACCCTGAAGCAAGGGAGAGAGGGGTAAGGAGAAAGACACCATGAGGCATTGGCAGAATGCTGTGGTGGTCTAACTCTAAAGGGATTCAACAAAGATGGCATGGGCCTTAGACAGATTTATAGGGGGAAAATAACCTTGAGGATTTGATTAACTTAAAATTTCTCACCAGACACAGCAAGGTAGGGCTACTTAAGACTTCCACAGACAGTGGGACTATAAATTTAGAACTGATCCCTATCAGTTCCCTTTCCTGTTTGCCTTAAGGAGTAATCTTATCAATACTTCAGACTTTTTGCACCAACTTCAGCTAGTTATCCAAAATCTCATCAGATGGGAGAAGAGTTCATGTCTGGCAATTATACATGGATACTAATTTCTTAGTTTCTGGAAGGGAGAATTTATACTGCTTTGGAAACCATGAAATCAGTTATGTAGAACTTTTGTAATTACTCTTAGGATAGCCTAATTTTTTTTGGTAATTATCAATATTCGTAACCTTACCCTAGTATTACTCCTAATGTTTAATCGTGATATTCTTATACTAGCCAATGTCCATGTTTTTCCTGTCTAAATAATCCAAAGGTCCATTTAAAATGTTTTTCTCTTTTATGTAGCTTCCCTGATAGCTCTAGCCAATATTTTATGTTGTTTAGTTATAATCATTTATGGTGCTTAATGTCTGAACCACAGAGTTTGGTGTTTAGTTGATTTATATCCAATTTTTCAAGGATAATCTATAATTCTGTGATCATTAAGGAGCCACACAAGCAATATGAAAACCTTAATGACTGTAAATCAAAGTTTGGATAAAACATAGACCACACCCTCATGGGGCTTACAGTTTCCTACTAGACTATAATGCTCTGCTAAAGAAATTTGTCAAAAATTTTCAGTTTAAAATACAGACTCTTCTTTTATAGCATTTAAAGTACCTTCACACTCTTGGCTTCAGTCTACCTCTACTTGCTATTCTTTTCAATAATTATGTCTCCTTCCAGAGCTTGAATGCTCTCCTCAACTCTTCCTCTTGTAATTCTCTGGTTCTCTGTAAGGTTCAGTTTCTTGGTTTTCACCAGTTTTTAGTTAGATATTCCACTTTCAGTTACTAAATTGGGGAGGAAAGGAGGAAGGGGAAAAGCATATTCCTATCATAATGTATGAATTTGTTGTCTTCCCTTTTAAGAATTATCTCTTTTTTGTATTTGTATCAAGGATACCTAGCTAATACCTGGCATTTAGCTTCTTAGGCTTTTTTTTTTTTTAATTGGAAAACTTTATTGTTGATAAAATGGGAGAGCTAGACACAGTTTAGGTAATTCCAGTTTTCTTGGTAACATCTAGAGCATCATAATCTGGAGCAAGGCAGACGTAGGCCTTCCCTCCATTAGCTGGATCAGTGTGTTGACCTTGGGTCACATTGATGTCTGATTTCTTCTTTACTGCCTGCTTGATCCGATGCTTGTTGGTCTTGATGTCCACAATGAAGATGAGGGTGGTGGTGTCCTCAATCTTTTTCATAGCAGACTCAGTGGTCAAGGGAAACTTGATGGCATAGTGATCAAGCTTGTTTCTCTGAGGGGCCCTTTTTTCCAAGACAGTTTGGTCTGTTTTCAAAGTCTTAGTGTCTTAGGTTGCTAGAAGGTGGGTAATGTTCAGTTCTTTCTCTCTCTCTCTTTTTTGGGGGGGGTGTGCTGTAGACACCCTTCAGCACTTTCTGCTTGGCCTTTGAGGGCTTGGACGTGGCTTCTGTCTTGAGGGGGACTACGGCTTCCTTCACTTTTGGCACCATTGTGGGGGGGGGAAGGTGGCTTCTTAGATATTTTGAAGGATGGAAACAGATTTATTGAATTTATGCCAAGCATTGGGAAAACAAATACAAGTAAACTGAAAACCCCTGTTTAGAGGGACTTTCCATTCTAAAGGAGTAAGACCACATAAGAAGGATACTGGGGGGAAGAGTCAAAGAGGGACAATGAGGTATGATGCTCAGGAACTTGGTTTTGATGTCTAAAAGTGTGGAACAGAACCAGGAAAAGGAGGAACAATGAATACCTGGTTGATCAGAGCCAGAAGTCATTAATGGGAGAAGGGGACTGTTGAAAGATGAGAAAATTCTCTGGGTGATTCTCTATTCCAGGATAAGGAGACCCTCCCTCTCCCCAACACACACACATATACCCCTCCACAAGGCAAATTCCAGAGAAAGACAACAGTTGAAGTTATAAAAGTCCAGAATTCAGGAACAGAACCTGTGGGAAAGGCCTGATCTGGGAACTTCTCTGCAATGGACACTTCAGAACATGATGGGATAGGTCTATTTCAGTGTGAGATCATCTATATCGGAGGGATATTTCCGTGTGAGAAGGCTACTATAGTAGCCTTTGGATGTTCCAGGTACTTTTTTGGTTGATAATAGATAGGGGTATGATGCAATTGCAAATAATTCTAATATGAAATAATACATTGTACATTAGAGATATGCACAATGGAGTGTTAGAAGAGCTTTAAAAAAAGGCAAGACTTGCTATCATCTTGGAGACATAAAAAAAGGGCTTTAGGGCATGTGAGTTGGATTTTAAAAGAATATTTTAGATGTAGGGAACAGCAAACTAGTGTTAAGGAGGTGACAAAAGGCAGGGCAAATATTCTTGGACCAGATTTTGGTAAGTATGTAAACTTATAGCCCAAAATGTGAATAATGAGTGGGAAAAAATGGAAAGATAAAATGACTCTGGATCTACAAAATCTTGAATAATAACTCAGATTTACATTATCAATTTAAAATTTACAAAGTATTTTCTAACACAATCTTGGGACATTAATGAGCAATTTTTCAAAGGGAAGCAAGCCTATAGAGTTTAAATGAGCCATCTCTTCCAGCCCCTAGTGCTTTTCCTCTCCTCTGTTGCTTTTGGAAATAAACTCCAGAGAGAATTTAGTTTTAATGTTCTATCACTGTGGGAACTTTAAATGTTCAACAAACATGATTTAATGGTTAATCACTAAAGATTTTTGAGGAAAAGATTTATGTGATTAGAGCAACAAGACAAGTATTATTCTCATTTTACAGTTGAGTAAACTGAGGCTTTGGCACATTATCAAATATAAGTCTCCTAATTCCAAGTCCAGGCTTTTATCATTATGCTTTACTGCTTTCTCCATAAAGACTGAAACTTTTGGATGATACTTCGCAATAAGGAATGATTTATCTGCCTGTAGTATGGAAAATAGTTTTGAGTTTGGAAAGTGGAGATGGGAAGACCCATTATATTCCAGGCAAGATGAAGAGTATCTTTACTTGGGTATTGCAGTGGGGAAGGAGAATAGAGGATGGATTTATTAGAGGTTGTTGAAATAATTTGCTAAGTAATTGCATCTGAGAAGTAAGGAAAGAAAAGAAAGTACCAAGAGCTTGAATGTGTGCAACTGGGTAATAAAGTCAGGGAGGTACATGTTTTTGGTGTAAATACTTTAGCTCAGTTTTGGATGTATTTAGTTTGAGGTGCTGATGATATAGCTAAGGGAGACTACTTGTAGGGGGTTGGATGAACTTGTATATCAGTTCTGTGATATACTTACTTATACTTCTGTGGGATTGATTCAAAATAACTGGGAAATCATAGAGCATAGAGTTAGAGGGCACTATTCAAGGAAATTAACCACATAGTATCAAGTAGGATCTGAACCTAGAACCTTTTGTCTTTGAACCCACTGCTCTATCCACTAAAAACACTGCTTTCCAACTTCTTCCCCATTTATTGAAGAGATCAATCTTTTTTTCATTAACAATTTAGATTAGCTTTGCAGGATATATTATTGGAAGTAAGAGTTGGGTATCCTTTTCAGAATATAGCATATCTTTTTCACTTAATTAGATGGCATTAGCCAAATGTAATTCAGCCTGTTTTTCCTTGGTACATGCTAGACTGGTTACTCGTAGTTTGTGGGGAAATCTATTTAATGTTGAAATTCTGGAAATTGAACATAGATGAACTTGGAGTTTTTTTTGATGATCTGTGATTTCTGGTGTCTGCTTTTCCTTTGTTTACTGTATTTCTGGTCAGTTCTTTTTTATGAGTTCCTAAATTATTTTATTCAAACATTTTATTTTACTGCATATTTCTTAAAGACCATTAATTCTGTTCTACACTAGAATTCTGTCTTTAGAGTAAATTGCTTTGACTTGACTTTGATCTCAAATGTTCTTCTTTCTCTCTTAAAGCTTTGTTTTGATAGTTTTAAAAAAAGTTTCTTCATTGGGGTTCCAAATATGTTGATTTTTTTTCCATCTGTTATTGATGCCTTGTGTTTTTACACAAGGAATTTCCTGATGTGTAACACCTTCTCCCTCACTATCACTGAAATTTGGTGGTGGTAGTTGTTTTTTGCTGAGGCAATTGGGGTTAAGTGACTTGCCCAGGGTCACACAGCTAGGAAGTGTTAAGTGTCTGAGATCAGATTTGAACTCAGTCCCTCCTGACTTCAGGGCTGGTACTCTATCCACTATGCCATCTCGCTGTGCCCCTTTCCCCCCTTTGTTTTAATAGCTTATTTTTAAAAATACATGCAAAGATAGTTTTCAATATTTGTCCTTGCAAAACTTTGTGTTTTCTCCGTCTCCCCTCTTTTAAACAGGAAGTAATCCAATATAGGTTAAACATATGCAGTTCACATTAGTCATACTGTATAAGAAAAATCAGATGAAAATGGGAAAAAATTAGAGGAAAAAACATCAACAACAAAAGTGAAAATGCTATGTTATGATCCACATTCAGTCTCCATATTCCTATCTCTGGGTGTGATTGATTTTTTCCATCACAAGTCTGTTTGAATTGCCTTGAATCACCTTATTGTTGAAAAGAGCCAATTTGACCATCACATAATCATCTTGTTTCTGTGTAGAATGTTTTCTTGGTTCTACTCATTTCATTTAACATCAGTTCATATAAGTCTTCCCAGGTTTTTCAGAAATCAATCTGTCATCATTACATTCATAAATCATACATTATTCAGCCATTTCCCAATTGATGGGCGATTCAATTTCCACTTCCTTGCCATTACAAAAAGGGCTGCTAGAAATATTTTTGCACAGGTGAGTCCTTTTTCTTTTTTAAGATCTTTTTGGGATACACCATCAGTAGGAACACTGCTGGATCAAAGGGTATACACAATTTGATAGCCCTTTGGGCATACATTGAACACTTTTTGTAATAATTAAGGTTTTAAAAATTAACAAACCAAATTAACATTCCATGAAATAAATATGGTATTAATGGCTTAAAGAAACAAAGCAGAAAAAGAAAATGATAGACGAATTTCAATAATCAAATGTTGATGCAAAAATATTAAACAAATATTAGTGTATTAGCAAAATATACTGTACCTAGATTATATTCTAAGAATGTAATTTTGATTCAGTATTGGGAAAACTATAAACATATAAAAGGCCATATTAATAAAACAAATCATGATTATATGAATAGATATAGATTTTTTAATACAGAATATAGTACCTATTTCTAGTAATACTAAAAAGTATAGAAATAAGCAAAATGTTACTTAATATGGTAAATATACCATCTTATAAAGCCACAGAAATGCTAGAAGTCTTTCCAGTAAGATCAGGGGCAAAGCAAAAAAATGTTCATTCTCATTGTTTTTTTTTTTTTAGTACTCTAAATGCTAATTGTAACATACAACATGAAAAAAAAATTGAGGGAATAGGCAATGGAGTAGAAAGAACATCACTTGGTGCAGATATAACGATATCAGAAAGATTAACTAGAATTAACACAATAACTTAAGTAAAATAACATAATAAATTCACACAAACTAGCAGTATTTTCCTGTGTACCACCAAAACCCAGAGGGAAGAGAAATTTCAAAATAACTACAGAATATGTAAATATTTCTAGTTCAACTACTACAGTAGATATAGGAACAATATTAAATCACATTTGGCATTGGTTAATAGAATAGTGGATCAATGGAATAAATTAGGCAGTTAAGATACAGAGAAGCAAATTAACAGTGGCACAATGTTAATTAATCCCTCCCTCCCAACAATTATTGGGGTAAAGATTTGCTATCAATAAAAATTGTTAGGAAAAATTAGCAATTTGGCAGAAATTAGATGTAGACCCCATATTTTACTGCTTTTTAGTTAAAATTAGTTATGAAGATATATGATCTATATATTAAAAGTCATATCATAGATAATATAGGTAGCTAGTATATATTAAGTTGCTTTGAGTTTGCAATTTGTTTTACTTATGTTATTTCACTTAATTCTCACTGCAGTCCTGTGAAATTAGTATCCCCATTTTAGAGACAATGAAACTAAGTGATTTGCCCAGGGTCATATGGTTAAGTGCCTGAAGTAGGATTTGAATTGGTCTCCCTTATTCTTTCCACTGTGCCAAATTAGATGAGGGGGGAAGGAGATAAAATCTTTCACAACTGTGATAGAGGAAGAATCTATGATCAAACAAGGGATAGAGATGATAATAGAAGATAAAATGGATAATTTAGATTACAAAAATAAAGTGTTTTGCATAAACAAGATTAATGCACTTAAAATTAGAAGTAAAGTCACTGAGGAAAAATCTTAGAAGTTTTTTGTTTTGTTTTTGATAAAGATCCGTAAACAAGATGTATAAGAAACTGGTTCAAATACATAAGAACCAAGAGCCAGTTGCCCATAAACAAATGGACAAAAGATAGGAACAGGCATAGTTTTCAAACATTCAAAAACTTACTTGAAAGAAAAGCCTCCAAATCATTCATACACACATTAAAATAATCCTAAAGTTCTAAGATTCACATTTATTGTTCTGTAAAGATTCTAAATAAGGAAAGTAACATGTTGAAGGGGCATACTAAATAACATACTAAAACTCTTTTGTTAGAGTTGTAGACTAATCTACCCATTCTGGAAAGCAATTTGTAACTATGCCCAAAGTTACTAACTATGCTTGCCTTTTGACCTGTTAATGCAGTTCCTTAGTATATACCCCAAAGGGATCAAAGAAAGAGGGAATTAACCTATATAAATTTAAATATTTACAGCAGAACTTTCTGTTTATAGCTTATAGTCAAACTATTAACTAAGGTGGGTGCACATCAGTTGGGGGAATAACTAAGCAAATTATGATTTATGAATGTAATTGAATATTGAGCCTTAAGAAATGATGAGAGGAATAGATCCAGCAAAACTTGGAAAGACTTCAGTGAACTGATACTTTGAAATGAAGAGAATCAGTAGAACAACTTACATGATTATATCATTATAAAGAAAAACATTTGAAATACTTAATATTTCTGGTAAAATATGAGTGACCAAGACTAAAGGGAACTGATGATGAAACATGCTTACCATTGTCTAGAATGGAGGAATGTCAGTATAGATTGAAAAAAGTGCCTTTTTGGACATGAGAAATGTTTTGTTTATACATATAAGATTTTTTTAATTGAAGGGGGATTTGGTAGGGAGAGGGATAATTTGGTAAGAGATGAAAAAAATAGAAAAGAGTTGTAGTCTTTTTAAAAAAAATGAAGAGAAAAAATGGAATCTCAGAAGAAGCCATAAGCCTAGACCAGCTGGATAGTTTTGCATCCAATGTGTTAAATAAATTTAAGTAATTTTTAAAAGAACTGAAAGCTATATATAATGGAGATATGAGGTTTCATATGCAGTCTTCTTTTTCTCCTTTTTTCATATTTGAAAATGCTCATGTTTGTTGATGTTAGATAAACTCAGAATAACAATAAATATATATATATTTTAAGCTAAGACATGAATAGTATCTAAGGGCAAATATAGTGTTATGTATCCACAGTTTTTGCATTCTTCTCTTGAGATGAGGGAAATATATTTCTTTTTTGGAAAGGCCAAGAGGAGTCATTATAATTAGCGCCTGGCTGCCTTCCAATGTTGTTTTATTTACATTATTATTATTGTATATATTCCATGTATTTCAATTTGCTTTAGTTCATATAGGCCTTTTCTGTCATTTCTGAATTCTTCACATCTTTTTTTCCCCCACATTCATTTTTTTATGACAAAGTTGTATTCCTTTATGTACTTTATCCTCTATATAATCATTGTCATTCTCAGTGGTTGTCCGATTTTTTGTTACTATAAATGTTGGTTATTTCTTTAGCAAATCTGTTTATTCTGTTCTTTTTCTTTATTGAAAGCTTTAATTTCTATTCATGTTTATTTTTTCCCCCAAGATTTTTGTAATTGGTCCTTTATAACTTTTGGGGTTTTTATATTGCTATAACTTTGTCTCTACTGGAAATTTTGCATTTTTCTATCCCTTATTTTTTATTGTATTGGGGACTCTCTGGGGGTGTTTCTTAAGTATCACAATAGATTTGTACTCCGAATGATTTGAGTACTCCTTTCAGAAATGCAGTTCATGGGCTAGATGTGTTTGTATTCATACCTACCCATAAATCCTCTGATTGGGGCTCTGCTATGTTGGGGTTGGGGTTGGGTGGGGGGTTGGGGAGGACAACTTTCTTCCTTTTTTTCTCCCTTATCCCCATCCACAATTAAGAAACCACTTTATACAAAACATTTCCATAAAAGTCAAGTTGTGAAAGAAAACATAGATTTCTCATCTTAATGAAATAAAAACCCTCAAGAAAAATTAAAAAGAAAGAGAGAAATAAGAATGCTTTATCAAATCAGTTCCTTCTCTGGATATGTTTAGGATTTTTCATTATAAGAGTCCTTCAGAGTAGTTGTAGATGATTGTAGTACCAAGAATAACAAAGTAATTTATAGCTGCTCATCCCAGAACATTGCTATTACTTTGTATACAGTATATTCAGTATATTTCACTTTGTTCATCTAGGATTTTGGAGGTGGGTTTTTTTGTTGTTGTTGTTGTTGTTTTTTCTGAGAGCATCCTGGCATTTATTTCTTAGAGGACAATAATATTCAATTGCAAAAACATCACAGTTTGAGTCATTCCCTAATTGATGGGCATCCCCTCAATTTCAAATTTTTTTTGTCCTGAAAAGAGACCTGCTGTGTTTGTGTGTGTGTGTATATGTCATTTTTTTCCTCTTTTTTTTCCCCAATCTCTTTTGGTATTCATGTGTGGTAGTAGTGTAGTTAGGTCAAAAGATATGCATGAATTTGCAGCCCTTTGGGCACAGCTCATTTCTTTTGGTCATTTATCAGTTGGGGCATGGCTCTTATTTTTGACTCAGTTCCTTCTATGTTTGTGGAATGAGGTCTTATCTGAGAAACTCGCTTCATAATTCTAATTACTATTATGTAATTATTATACTATAGTATAGTATATACTTACTATACTATTATATAATTACAATGCTATAATATAATTACTATTCTTAACTATATTTCCCCCCATTTATTTCTCTCTCTCCTTTCACCCTGTCCCTCAAGTGTTTTGCTATTGAGCACTCTTCCCCTCAATATGCCCTCTCTTTTATCACCTTCCCCTCTTCCTGTATCCCATTCCCCTCTTATTTTCCTGCAGGGTAAGATAAATTGCTATACCCCTATTGAATATGTATGTTATTTCCTATTTGAACCAGTTCTGATGACTGAAAGGTTCATTCACTCCCCCTCTTCCCCTACAATGTAAAAGCTTTTCTTGCCTCTTTTTATGGCAGATAATTTGCACCATTCCACTTCATCCTTTCCCTTTCTCCCAGTACATTTCTCTTTCACCCCTTAACTTCATCTTTAAAAAAAAATATTATCGTTTCATATTCAGCTCACACCTGTGTCCTCTCTCTATGCAACTCCTACTTATAAGAAGAATAATATTCTAAAGAGTTACAAGTATCATCCTCTCATGTAGGAATGTAAACAGATAAACCTTATTAAGTCCCTTATGATATCACTTTCCTGATTACCTCCTTATGCTTCTCCAGAGTTCTGTATTTGAAAATTAGATTTTCCATTCAGCTCTCGTATTTTCATCAAGAATGCTTGAAAATTTTTTGTTTCATTAAATGACCACATTTTCCTCTGAAGGATTATATTCAGTTTTGCCGGATAGTGATTTTTGGTTACAATCCTAACTCCATTGCTCTCTGGAACACATTATTCTAAGCCCTCCAGTTTTTTAATGTAGAAGCTACTAAATCTTGTGTTATCCTGACTATGGCTCCACTAGGCTTGAATTGTTTCTTTTTGGATACTTGAAATAGTTTCTCCTTGACCTGGAAGTTCTAGGATTTGGCTATAATATACCTGGGAGTTTTCATTTTCCTTCTTTCAGGAGGATTCTTTCAATTTCTATTTTACCCTTTGGTTCTACAATATTAGAACAGTTTTCCTTGATAGTTTCTTGAAAGATGATGGATGTCTAGGCTTTTTTTTTTTTTTTTTTAAATCATGACTTTCAGGTAGACCAATAATTTTGAAATTCTCTCTCCTGGATCTGTTTTCCAGATCAATTGTTTTTCCAGTGAGATAATTCACATTTTTTCCCATTTTTTCAGTTTTTTGTTTTGTTTTATTGTATATCTTGATTTCTTATAAATTCATTAGCTTCAATTTGCTGAGTTTTATTTTTTTAAGGAATTATTTTCCTATGAACTTTTGTACCTCCTCTCCAAATTGGCCAGTTTTGCTTTTTAAGGCTTTCTTCTCATTAGTTTTTTCTTCTTTTTAATGTGGTGGAAAGATTTAATTTTTTCTTTCTTTTTTTTTTAACTTTTTATTCTCAAAACATATGCATAGTTTTCAGCATTCACCCTTGCAAAAGCTTGTGTTCCAAATTATTTTCTCCCTCCATTCTCCCTATCCTTTCCCCAATACAGCAAATAATCTATGTTAAACATGTCCAAATCTTCTGTACATATTTCTACTATTATGTTGCACAAGAAAAATCAGATCAAAAAAGGAAAAAGAGAAAACAAAAAGCAAGTTAATAACATTAGAAAAAGTGAAAATACTATGTTGTAATCTACATTCAGTTCCCTCAGTCCTCTTTCTGCATGTAGAGTGTAGAGGCTACATGACATATCTGGGTGTAAATGGCGCTCTTTATCACAAGACCATTGGAACTGGCCTGAATCACTCCACTGTTGAAAAGACTAAGTCCATCAAAATTGATTGTTGCATAATTTTGTTACTTTTCTTATTTGATTTTCAGAGTTCCTTTTGAGCTCTTCTGGGCCTCTGCCCAATTCTTATTTTTCTTGGAAGCTTTGGATGAAGGAGCTTTGACTTTGTTATCTTCTGAGTGTGTGCTTTGATCTTCCTTGTCATCATAATAATCCTTCTATGGTTAGAAACTTTTTTTGTTGCCTTCTTATTTTCCTAGTTTGGGCTTTTAACTTTTTTTTTTTTTTTTGCTTTTTTGCTGAGGCAATTGGGGTTAAGTGACTTGCCTAGGGTCACACAGCTAGGAAGTGTCTGAGACCACATTTGAACTCAGGTCCTCCTGACTTCAGGGCTGGTGCTCTAACCACTGCGCCACCTAGCTGCCCTTTAACTCTTTTTTAAAGTAGGGCTCAGTTTCCAGGTTTTGGAGAGTGCATTGTCCCAAGCTTCAGAGGCTCTGTGCACCTGTTTTCAGAACTCCCTTCTAGGAATCTGACCACAGGTACTCTTTTCTACTCTGGAGTTGTCAGGTGTGCCCCCTTTGCACTGAAGCTCTAAGATTTGGTGTGCTGGCTGCGACTGGGGCTCAGCTGATAGGGGCTGCGCTGAGACTGCACACCAGATTCCCACCCCATTTTTACAGACCCTCTTCGTTGACCTCCTAAGTCCTCCCTGGTTTTTAAAAACCTCCAGTATTGCTGCTGATTCAGCAGTCCTGCCTTGCTAACCTTGGGGTCATGGCAGGAGCTGGGATCTGGGCCAGCACTGGGCTTCCTCATTTTGGTTCCACAGACCTTTTCTGCTGACCTTCCAGGTCCTCTTTGGTGTCTCTGGGCTGAGAGGTCTGGAAGCCACCAGTAGTACCACTGATCCAGTGGTCTGATCAGGATCCTGGGCTGGGCCTGAGTCCAGGGATGTGCTGGCCTGGCCTGTAGCAGGATTCTCACTCTGGTGTTCTTTTGTGCTGTGCTTCTAAGTTGCCTTTGGCTAGAAAATGTTTTTCTTTGTTTTGTGAGTGTTCTGAAGCTCCAAAATTTGTTCAGAGTCATTATTTAAAGGAATTTGGAGCAGTTTGGGGGAGAGCTTGGGCAAGTTTCTGTTTTTACTATGCCATCTTGGCTCCGCCTCCCATTTTACCCATTTTACTGGAAATTTCCTTGGTAGAAGTTGGACATCTGAGTTTGGACTTCTGTGCTTGATGTATTTTCCTGTCATTTATTCACAACAAATAAACATTATTGAGTTGCATTATTTTGGCCATGTCACCAATTTATCTAGCCTATTTTCTTTAAGAGAAAAATCTGCAAGGTTGGAGAATAGAACTTGATTGAAAATTTATGAAATTTTAAAAATTTATTCACTCTGCCTTTTATCAGTGAGTTCTCTTTAACTCTTTGATCATTAGTGGAGAACCGATATATTTTGGCTGGCTGCCACTCCTTGAAGTATTTAAACAATCTTCTTTTAGAGTCTAATGTAAAATGCTATTCTCTTCCTTTTTTGGACCTCCTAATTTGGCTTAATGAGTTTATTAAGAGACTGCTATTGGGAAACTGCCTATGAACATCCATATATGCTAGAGAAAGTGTGATACTTTGCAAGGAATTCTCTAAGAGCTCCTAGTTTTAAACCCTTTTGACTCTTCTAAGGATTGTTTTCTGAAAGTTATTAGTTATTTAATGAAGGAGAGTGGCAAAAAGAAAACTACTGGATTTAGAATCAAAGAATATTAATTCATACCCTGGCTCTACTCCTTACTAGCTGTTATAATAACTTGGACAAGTGACTTCACCACAGTTTTATTCTTCTGTGAAGTGTGCATCAGTGTGGGTGGATTTGGTGGATTAGATGCTCTCTGAGTTTCCTTTCAGGTGTAAATCCTTCCAGATAGATATTGTAACAAATTTGCTTCTCTTGCTCCCCTTCCACCCCTTCCCCATACCTTCTTATGAAGCCCATATCTTTTCTTGTATATTCTTATATTTGCTTATGAATATAAGTTTTACAATTCAAGAATAGTATTTTCCTTTCTGGAGAGGTTACTACTTGTTTCTTATAATCATCTGTTTTACTCAGAAATCTCACCTTCACATATACATCAATTTGTGTTGAAGTAATTGAAATCTCCCATTACTGAACCCTGGTTTCTCTTTAGACAGCTAGGAATAAGTACTATGTCTGGAGTCAGGAAGACTCCTTTTCCGTAATTCATATTTGGCCTCTGACATTTAACTAACCTGAGCAAGTGACAACCATTTTTGCCTCAGTTTCTTCATATGTAAATTGAAGAAGGAAATGATGAACCATTCTATATCTCTGTCCTTCCATCCCCATACCTCCTCCTCCCCTCCTAAATGGGGTCATGAAGAGTTAGACACAACTGAAAAACAATTCAACAATAATATAATTTCCAGTTTCCACTTTACCTCTTTCTAGTTATGTAGCAGTCAGTAAGTCAGTTAATCTCTTTGAATTGTAGAATAGAGACAATATGGTGTACATTGAAAACACTGGAGATGCAGGTCATTTTCTGGATCTGTTTTTCTGTATCTTTGGGCAGGTTACTAGTAGAGTTTGATTTTTTTCATCCTTAAAGTAACAAGTTTGTAGTAAATAACCTAAAATCCTTAATAGTTCTAAAAATTCTGTGTTTTATTTCTTGTTTATTTTACATAATATGTGTATTACATGATCTCTTGTTTTAAGACTGAATTTTTCATGTCTTATCAATTTATAATATATTCTCTCTTAACCACATCTTCATTCTTTTAGTTGATAATTTTTTTCACAGAGGCTCCATAGATTTAATTTGTCCAGGAAATTTTTACAGTCTTTTCTAAAGCTTCCATGTATAGATGCATTATTATGTCATGTTGCTTATCTCTTTGCTAATTCTTTCACATTCCAATTATATCAAAATTTCCACTTGTTTCTAAGTTTTTAGATCAGCTATTTTGGACAGAAGCCAAATTCTTAGTTTTTCTATGATTTTTCATATCTCCCACTTGTCCACTTTGGTAGGTCAGTTATTGTCACCCCAGTGTACTTTAAGCATGTCATGTAATTACTTCCAATTATTCTTCAGCAAATCCTTTTATTGATAATTTTATGTTCTTCTATTATAACTTTATTTTTTTTTTTAATTTTCATTTTGAATGTGTTCTATTTTTAGTGTCATTAACCTGATAACCATTTTTGTCCAGGTGCAGTTTAAAAGCATTACTCTCAGCACCTCTATCTTCTATAATTTTCAACAGATCACATTTAGAAAGAAAAAGTTTAAAGTGGGTTACCTGTTAAATGTGTAACCAAACAAGATACCCTTGTCTGAAGGAGATAGATTTTTCTTTCATTTCTTTATTCTAAATGAAATTAATGTTACTGAAGATTTAGGTAATTTTAGATATGCATTCATTAATTACGATATTTCAGTAAATTGTCTCATTCACATAGAACTGAGGATATGTAGAATTAATACCTGCTAAATACAAATAATTAGCTTTCAGTGGAGTAAAACCTCAGTAAATAAGGTACTTTTGATAATGGTATCTTTCAGGTTGTGAAGTGAATTAAGTATAAAATTGAATTTTAGCCCACAAAATATTTTCTAAAACAAATAATTTCTATGATTTAGAAAGTATTGAATATTATAGCATAATGCTTGAATTTTAAATGTCAGTTATGATTGTGTACAGAGCTAAAGATGTAGTTGATAGATGAGTGTTAAAAAAATCTCATTGGGTTATTTGGCATTTTGCCTGTTTGTTTTAAAATCGGAGTTTAAAAATCAATTTAATAATATAATTTTTCATTATTGAATTATCAGCTTTCCATCAAATATGAAAATCTTTTGTTTTGAATCTGAAACTGAAGTTTTCTTAGACATACTTATATTTCCCAGCTTTTAAAAAAATATTCTTAGTAGCTTTTTATTTTTTCAAATACATGCAAAGATAGTTTTCAACATTCATCTTTGCAAAACCTTGTGTTCCACATTTTTCTCCCTCTCCTTTTTCTTCCCTCTCCCCTCTACCTTCCCTTTGTCAACAAGTAATCCAATATGGGTTTAACATGTACAATTGTAAATATATTTCCACATTTATCATGCTGTGCAAGAAAAATCAGATCAAAAGGCAAAGAAAAATGGGGAGGGGGAAGGAAGCAAACATCAAAAAAGATGAAAATACTATACTTTGATCCACATTCAGTTTCCATACTCCTCTCCCTTAATGGGGAAGGCTTTTTTCATCACAAGTCTATTGGAATTTCTTTGAATCACCTTATTGTTGAAAAGAGTCAAGTCTATCTATTTATTACATAATCTTTGCTGTAACTGTGTACAATGTTCTCTTGATACTGATCACTTTGCATTTGTTCATAAGTCTTTCCACACTTTTCTGAAATTATCCTGTTGATTGTTTCTTATAGAACAGTAATGTTTCATGACATCCATATACTACAATTTATTCAGGAATTCCTCAATTTATGGACATCCACACAATTTCCAGTTTCTTGCCATTCCAAAAAAGGCTTCTACAAACATTTTTGCATATGTGGGTCCTTTTCCCTTTTTATTATCTCTTGGGATACAGACTTAGTAGAGACACTGCTGGGTGAAAGGATATGTATAATTATAAGGCTCTTTGAGCATAAAACTCACATTCACAGAACAGTTTGACTTAAAAAAATACTTTCTTCACTGAGCTAGGCAGTGCAAGCAATATAATTTCTAGTTTATAAGTGGAAAAAATGGAAGCTGAGAGAAATTAAGCAACTTGCAAGGATTGTACTACTGGTCATTGGTGTAATGTGAGTGCAGGGCTCTTGATTAAAAATCTAGTACCATTGCCATTTTGCTTACTGACTGAAGGAATTAATTTTTTCCTCATCTCATAGCTCTATGACTGAACAGAGCTTAAAAGCACATCTTATGACTCCAGGTTTTATACCATGCAATTTCTCTATGAGGCTGTACGCTTTGTAAGGGTAAGGATCTTAGTCTAAACCTTTTATTGTCTTCCAGCACAATATTTAGTATATAGGTAGTTAACATGTATCCTGGATGAATTTTCTAGGATTTTTAACTGAGAAGGAAGAGGATCACAGCTTGAAAGGATGGTTGGATCTAGAGAAGATTCTTAAGAATGAAAGAGACTGATATATTTGCAAACAGCAAGGAAAAAAGAAGTAGATAGAAACTGAACTATAAATAGGAAAGGGGGGATTATTGTGATGAAATTTTATTGGAGGAGACAGGGAGATAGTTCCAAGGATTCACCTTGGAAAGGAAGATGGGTATCTCAGCAGCAGAGACTACAAGAGGAAAGACTTGTTAAACGGAAGAGTAGAATAGGAACTTGTAATGAATTCAAGGATGTTTTTAAAGGAATGATTATTTGAACTCATTTTTATTCCTTGTTTGAACTTGTTTACTGCTTTAATAGATTTCTGAGGTTTTATTTCTTTCATAATTTGCAGTTTTTACTGTTAGTACTAGTTACCGTCTTTTGTTTTATCTTTGTAGGGTTCGAGGGTTAGTCCACTTTGCAATGCTTTAAAAAATCCATCTACAACTTTTTAGAATAAATGAATACAGTTTCTTTCCCCCCACCCCCACCCCCTTCGGCTTTTCACTATCCTTTGAACATAAAATGACCTCATATTGCAAAAGTGAGCCTGATTGTGTTTTATCTTTGATTTCTGGAAGGCCTACTTAGTATCCCATTCAGATCTTTACTATACTAACTTGTTCTACAGGAATAGTTCCTATTGTAGTCCCTTTCCCAGAGGATTCAGTCCTTTTACTCTTTCTGGTCTCCATGACTCTTGATTATACCATTTTGTTATTTTTTAAATCCTTCATTTTCTTTAAAGCCCAACTAAGGTACTCTCCCTGACTCTTGCTTAGTCTCCTCAGGTAAAAGAAACTTTTCCATTTTCATATTTCTCATAGAATTTTGATTAGACCTCTCCTTTGTACTTCTCACTTGTTAAAATATAATTAATTGTTACATACAAGTACATTGGAAAAGGATGATTTTGATTCTTTTTAACATTTTCTGTTGCTTTTATATGGCAGTCATTGCAATTCATATCTCAACCCCAATTCACTGATCCAGGATCGATTTATAAAGCTAGATAGAGGGAAAACAAAACAAAAACAAAAACTGAATGGTTATTTTATTTTTTGTATTCATGAAATTTTGGTAGTATATTGGCTCTAGTATATTTGTGACTTATACAAACATATCCCAGAATATGAGTTTATTCTTTCCTAGAAGTAAGTTATTGTTGTGAGCAGTACACAATAATCCACATTATGCCCTCTTCATGTCATGTACAGAGTTAACCAGTGGTAAGGTTGAAAAGGACTAAACGCTATGTTGGGGTAATCTTGTAATTTCGTCTTTCCTGATAATGTGTTAGTATAATAATTGTGATATGGGAGAAAAGAGGAACTCTTCTTTTGAGGTAACACAGAATTTTTCTTGAAACACAGTGTTTCAAATGAAAGTTAGGTTTCCCCACCAATTCTGAAAGCATACTTTATGTACAATGTTAGTGGGGTGTTTTTTTTTTTTTTAGTACAAATTGTCTTAATAATTTTAATAGTTCAGAGAGTCATGCCTTTAGGTGCAGGCAAAGAAGGTACAGAATGCCATATGGTCCATATTAGGGAATGTTGTTGGAATAACCCTGTTTGTTTGAATGTTGTTTGAAAGCCCTATTTTGTATAGAGCTTTGCAAACATATGTCTGGTACCATAAAACAACCCTGTTAGTAGAGTACTTACAGGTATCACTTGTATAGTATGTCAGAAAACTGAATTTGACTTGTTTATGGTTACAATCAGCTTTTTTTTTTTTCTCTTCATAGTCTTTAACTGAAGTCTGTTGAACATTGGGTTTTATTTTGATAAATTCCTGTCAGTCTCATAAATTTAGACTAGACTATCAGTTTTATTATTTGATGTAAAGATTTTTTTTTAAGATGCTTTTCCTCTTTTTCTGTACAAAATCTTATTTTTAGTTTCCAGATACATTTTTTTCTTATTCAAAGTCAGGATCAGAGATTTTTAACTGAACAGGTCTTTATAGTTCATCTCAACCCCTTCATTTTACAAATGGGTAAAATTTTTGTGAAGTGCATAGAAGCTATGTGACATATTTGGGTGTTTTGGGTTCTGTTTTATTGCTTAATTGAAAAACCTCTAAAGCTTCTAAATATTAAAAATAAACCTAAACATGAAATTTTCACCAGAGATGCTTACTTTAGCTTTTAACATTGATTTATATTAAATATCCAAAGTTTATACTCAAGTATAAACACTTGAGAAGAGAAGGAAGGGAGTAGAGGGGGGTGGGGAGAGGCCAAGGAGGGAAGGGAAGTGAGAGAGTAAAGGGAAAAAGAAGAAAAGACTGTATGGAAAGGAAAATGAAGAGGAAAAAGGAGTAGCTTGGAAGGGAAGAAAATAAGCAAGATGTAGATACATAAGCCTGAAGGCATTATAGGCAAACTTGACCTGTTTATTTGACTTTCCTGTTTGGGGGAAGAACTTGCAGTCATTTTTTGAAATATATATTTGACCTAAGTTTAAGAGTACTATCCACCCAAGGAGGAGAAATAGCAGAAATTTATTCAGTATATTCATTTGGGAGTTCAGTCCTCAAACAAGAAAATTTCTCTTAGAATATTTGTTTCTTTTGCATAGACATGATTTAAACAGTAATTCTTAATTCAACTGAACAAAAAGCATTTCAGACTAGAAAAAATTATCCATTAAGCTATCTGAGAATATGTGTTCTTCATGAATTTAAGTCAGAAGCCTTTCAAATATTGTTTTTGTCTTGTTTTAATCTCTTGTACATAGCTGTAAGGCAAATGAGTACAACTGTTCCCATGAAAATTTTTGAATCAATTGCTGGTACTTCCTTTCCCCCCTGTGTCCTTGAACCTCATCTGTCTCATTGATCAATAAGCTAAACTGTGTATACCAGGAACTGTAGTAGTCGGTGAGATAAGTAGATAAAAAAGTAATAGTCTTTATTGTTGAAATGATTATATTCTATCAGAGAAGACAGAGCATGTACATTCAAGGTTATTCACATCAGCAGCTGGGTTGATCAGAAAGCCTCAACCTAGAAGATTGCACTTGATGAAGCTGTGTTGTGAAATAAAATAGGGATCCTAAATGCACTCCAGAAATAATTAAGGGGCAGCCATAGAAAGAAAGGCCTTGGGTTGGAAGATAGAACATCATTTGTGAAAAACAGTAAGAAAAAAGCTAGTAAGGGTGTAATGGTATAAGGTTAGAAAGCTAGATTGTACCTAAGTTGTGAAGAGCTTTAAATGTGAAAAAGAAGAGTTTATATTTGGCCCAAAATTTATCTACTCTTTTTCATTTTATTCTTTAATTCTTTTCTGTTTCAGTTTTATTTATCTAAATTGTCAGTTCTGTCTTAACATCTAAATAATCTAAATTCAAATAATGATTGCTTGAGTTGATCAGAAAGAAAGTATAAAAATCACTTAATTTGAAGTTTTCAGTTTATATTTCAATGAATTAAAAGATCTTAGAATATCACAGTGAGTCATCTGTGCTTGCTGTATTTTGGGCTTTGAATCATTTCCTTGGAACACATTTCTGCAATATATATATTTTTAATACAGTTAAAAGGTTTTCATTTAAATCTTAAATAATATTAAAGCCAGGATTCACAAACACTTTCAGTTCATATCACTAAACTCTTACAAGATTGGATTCTACCATTTTTCTTTTTTTCTAACAATCATTGGTTTTTAACCTAAGTAACAATTCATCATTTTTATTCCCCCTGCTGTAGTTTCAAGTTTGGGGGACTGCATAGCTGAGGGCTATCTTGGTGCTCACCCAAATGCTGTGTGGAAGGTTTCTCTTTTTCTCTTCTTTGCCTTACATTGAATGTTGAGCCATTCTGTCTATTCAATTTATTAAGAATCCATCTCCTCTCTACAATTTGTAAGAGATATAATAATCATTTCCTTTTAGGTTTTAAAGTATTAAAATATTTAGGTAGTTGATCCATTCAATATAGTGGTTATGTTGTGAGATTAGATATTAGCTTATTTTGGTGTTTTTTCTTTTTATCAAATTGCTCTCTACTTTTCTCAGTATTTGTTGAATAATAAATATTCCACAAAGATTTTTGTAATTCTCAGTTTATTGAATATTAGATATTGTATCCATCCGGTTTTAGCAACAAAAAGATTTTTGCTTAGGTAATGGAGGAGAAAAACAAGCTTTAATAACTTTCAGTGGATTGGCTTTACTTAGGAAAAGCAAATAGTGACAGAGTAGATAGAGAAAAGATCCAAGACCCAACAATGTTACTTGTAGGAAACATACTCATGATAGAAAGGAAAAATACAGCTTTTAAGATTTGTTATATGGCAGCTCTAGAATTGCAATTGTGTTTTTGAACATTTGAAACCATTAAGAGAATAAGTAGACAACTTTGTCAAGATGAAAAGAATTATAAAACTATTAAATATGTAGACAACTAATGGCATGGGAACTAACTCTTTTGGAGAAAAAATTACCTCAATTTTTAAAAACCTTTCTATTGAAAAACCTTAACATGTGGGAAATTTCCTCTTGCCACTTTCTGTGATAGGTCAAATAAAAAAATGATAAAAGTTATTAACTTAACGGATTATCAGTTTGAAATTAGGTCTCATAGGAAGGAAACAAGTATTTATTAAATGCTTACTATGTGTCATGCTCTTCTAAATATTTTACAAACATTTTCGCATTTGATGTTCACAACAGCCCTGTGAGTTAGGTAGGCCCTATTACAATCCCCATTTTGTACTTGAGGAAACTGAAACAGAGGGTAAAGAGTCTTGTCCAGTGTCACAAAGTTATTATGTCTGAGGTAAGATTTGAAATCAGATCTTCATGATTTCAAATGCTCTGCTTTATCTACGGTGCTCCCTACCCATGAGGAAGAAACTAAATATGTTTACATGAGAATTTATTTACTGGAATGTGCAAAAACTGACCATATCAAAGGGGGTGCATAACTTATATAAAATCAGAAAAAGTGAAATTTTAAACTTTTTCTTAAAATATTCAGAGTAATAATAAGGAATATGTGATAATTACAGTAGAAGGTAATAACATGTAGTCATAGGGAATTATAGGAAAAATTATCAGAAAATATTACATGGAACTTTTTTTTTTTTTCAGAACTAAGGGGGAAAAAAAAGAAGAATCTCTACAAATATTCAGAATTGGCAAAATAAGAGCTAGATGGTTTAAACCAGGGGTTTTTAATCCAAGGTTTTGAAGGTTAGATTTCAGGGGATCTTTAAGGTTGAATGGAGAAAAAGATACATTTTTGTTTTAATGAAATTCCTTCATGATTTTATGAATTTAAAAACATTACTCTTGGATGTACTCTGTAACCAGCCTGTCAAAGGGGTCAGTGATACAAAAAAGATTTAAAGATCCCTCATCTTAACTAATAATAGAAGTTGGGCAATTAGTAAAATGGCACATTCAAAGGAAAACAAGACAGTAGAACCATATGGCATTTTCAGAAAATCAAATTATGTGAGTACATTCCAGAGTAATGTTTCTATCACTCAGGGTTCAACTTCTGTGATATTGAACTGTTAAAATAGCTTACCGCTCCACCTCTTTCTTGCAATTCCAAGCCCCCTTCTTTGCCCTAATGTTGCCTACCAACTTTCCACCCCTCAGTTTTTTCCCCAGGCCATAAAATCCCTGCACTGGTTCTATTTTCCTCCCTTCTCAATCTTTTCCTTTTAGTGAATCAATCGACATTATACTCTTTCTCTCAAGTCTCGTGCTCTTATTTTTTCATTGATCATGTCGTACAGAGTGTCAGCCTTGGATTATTCTCAACATTCACTGTCTTCATTCTTGTTCATCTGTTATTTTATAAATCTAGAAAGAAAGTTGAAACTGTGCTGACAGGATCTACTACACATTTATATTATATAATCTCAACTGGATCCTCACTTACAGCAAAATCGATCATTTTTACATTTTTGCTGCATCTTTATCCAGGTCATGCACACTAACCATGGGTGGTCTCCCAAGACAATTTCCTGGGTCTGCTTCTCATTTCCCTCGATATTATCTTGCTTGGTGATGTTATTAGCTTCCTTGAATTTCAGTTATAATAATCTCTATGATGATGATTCCCTAAAACAGAACTCATATCTCTGCCAAGCCCTCTCCTCTTAATTTTCCTATTATTATGGAAGATACCTCCATCTTCTGCATTTATCCAGATTTATAATGTATATTATAGATATAGACTATATATACTTAGATACACACTACCATCTAGACTTATAATGTGTCATCCATGACTCCTTAATCTCAAGTTCAATTTGTTCTTGTAACATTTCCTGTATATATCTTTTTTCCTCTGACACTGCCACTACCCTGGTGCCTATTCTGACCCTGGGCAAGTCATTTAACCTCTATTTGCTTTAGTTTCCTCAATAAAATGATAATAATAGCACCTACTTCACAGTTTTATTATGTGAATCAGATAAGAGAATATATGTAAGAAATGTGTACCACAGTGCTTGGCACATATTGGGCACTATATAAGTGCTTATTTTCAGGTCTCATCCATTATAATAGCCTGTTGGTTCTTCTCCAGGCTCCATTGTTCTCTTTTCCCTCTAGTAAATCCTTCATTTAGCTACCAAATTGATCTTCCTAAAGAACAGGTCTGACAGTTATTCTTTATCCCTCCCCACCCTCCTCAAGTCAATTAACAGTGAGTAGTTATCACTAACTGGATCAGATAAAAAAATTCTATCTCTCTGGTCATCTTATGTCCTCATCATATACTCTTTGATTCCAGTGACATTGGTCTCACTACTTCATTATATGCTGTCTCCTAATTCTGTGAATATCCACTGTCTGTCCCCTATGCCTGGAATGTTCTTCCCTCTTTATCTCCTTTTTTCCCCTGCTCTTCTGGGCTCTCTTCAAGAACCAGATGAAATTTCATCTTCCACAAGAAGCCTTTCCTGATCTCTTTTAATGAGAGTGCCTTCTTTCTGTGGATGATTCCCAATTTATCCTGTCTGTATCTTGTTTGAACATAATTTTCATGTTGTCTCTCTCATAACACTGTGAATTCCTTGAGAATAGGAATAGTCTTTTGCTGTTCTTTGTATCTTCAGTGATTATCACAATGCCTTGTACATAGTAAGCACTTAATAATTAACACTTGTTGGCTTGAGTAACTTTAATACTATATGAGTATCTGAAATATATTAGCTATACATTAATTATCCATGGCTCTTACTAGTTAACTGGCATGTGTTGTTTTCTGTTCATAATATCTTTCTGAAGATATTAACTCCACTAAAATGTGTGTGCTCACTTCTGTCATTTGCCTTTTCTTTCTGTATGAATGACCCCAAATTTTAGGGTTTTTCTGAGATTGTCAGCTGGAAAAATACTACTAGTGTGAGCTGGATATTATTAGGCCAAGACTTTATGGATGAGGTGGTGTTTGATTTAAGCCTTATAAATAAGTAATGCCACAAAAAATTATAATACTGTACTCTGCATTTTATTTACGAATCTGCCAGAAACAGTTGTATTTAACATTAATATCCAAAATATTTTTGACTTAAATGATGTCCAAAATGTTGTAACCATCCTATATTCTCTGACATGACTACAAAAATGAAAGTTATTGTAGGTAATATTTATAGGAATTTCCAGTAAGACATTAAATAAAGTTTGGGTTTAGCATTCCAAAATAGTTAAGTAAAAACAACAACAACAACAAAAACTACTATAGCATCCCTTTCTGGACTACTCACCTGGAGCAATCTTCATAAAGTTGATTTTTTTTCCCCCTCCAGAAAATAAGAATTTTCTGAATAAGAGGTGTCCTAGAGACCTTTCCTTTCTGCATAATAAATAAAGGGCACTTCCGTTAAGTGGAGTCCTTTAGCCAATCCCTTAAGTGTTGGGGAAAGCAATTATTTTAAGGAGATTAGAGTATATCCACATATTTCTTCCCTTCCTCAAAATAAGGGTGACTCCCAGAGAGATGTCTTTAAGAGAACTGAGTGTGGATCACAACATATTTTTACTATTTTTGCTGTCTTTTGCTTGCATTTTATTTTCTCATTTTTTTTCCTTTTCGATTTGTGCAGGAAGATAATTGTACAAATATGTATGTATAAATTGGATTTAACATATATTTTTACCATGTTTAACATATATTGGATTATTTGCCATCTAGGGGAGAGGGTGAAAGGAAGGGAGAGGGGAATTGGAACACAAGGTTTTGCAAGGGCTAATGTTGAAAAATTATCCATGCATATGTTTTGAAAATAAAAAAAGCTTTAATTAAAAAAAAATGAGTCCAGGCACAAAAAGGGCTGGTTAGAATTCTGCTTTTCTATTGTTTTAGGCCACATGTATGAAAGGATGTGTACTTGATTGATAGAAAATGGGAATGGAGAGGAAGATATGGCTATGAGATTATCATTTATTATGGTGATCACATGTAGCAGTTAGCAGCTCATTTCTCTCTCTGCTATTCCATCTATTTCCTCTCCTCCCATTTTAGCATGTTCTCATGTTTTTTAATTGAATTAAAATCTACTTTCCTTTATTTATACCTTTTGGTTCTTATTTAGTCTGAAACTACATCCATCATGACTTAAAATGCAAAAGAAAACATTTTCTTTCTTGGTCAATGTTAGAATTTGTTTTGCTGGGCTATTAGTGTTTGTAAATAGTTATTTCTTTTTAGTTTGCTTTTCACTTAAGGGGCAAAGGCTCTGCCTTTCCCAATAATGTTCTCTTCTTCCTCGATTTTCTTTAAATATTTGACATTTTTGTTTGCTTCCTATGATATATTTAGCTCTGTGTTGTATTCCACTCAGTAGAATGTAAGTTCCTCAGGGTCAGAAGCTGCCATTATTATGATTTTTTTTTTTGGTAATATTTGCAGTATCTAGTACAAATACCTTCAAAATCAGTTGCACTTGCTAATAAGAATGCCATTGAAAGAATAAAAAATGAGGAACCAAAAAAGTAACACTAGTGTCTTGATTTGGGAGCCTTGGAAAATGACGTTGCTATCAACAAAAATGAAGTGTTTTTTTTTTCTTGAAAGATCCTTAGAGAGAGAGCTGCCTTTTTTTTTTTTAATTAAGAATAGAGTATGATGTGACTTTTAAACCAATAACCACTTAGAATTGTCATTTCATGTTTCAGAGAGGAATCATTATCTTTACAATGTGTTTTATATGCAAACTTCTCCAAGCTATTAGTCTTTCGTGGCTACACATCAGCAAGTTTTCAGGGGACATTTGTTTCCACAAGTTCCTCTCAACTTTGGTATCTGAAAATCAACTTGTTACCTCAGTTGTTTTAGTTTTCAGATATATTTTTGCCTATTGATCCCCAAAGGTCCCTTATCTTCTACTTTCCCTCCGCCAGTCAATCAACAATAACAGACTCTTGCTGCCAAATTCTGGGACTACAGAAAGAGGCAAAAGGCAACCTTTATCCTTAAGGTGCTGTCTGTTTAATGGGGAAGACAAAAAGCAAACAAATGTCTGCAAACTATATGTGATATGAAGTGAATAAATAAAAGAAAGCAAGGTCTAAAACGAAGAAAGGTTGGAAAAGGCTTTCTTTAGAAGGTGGGAAATTAGTTGTAACTTAAAGGAAATCAGGGAATGCAGTAGATGGAAACGAGGAGGGGAGAGAATTCCAGTCAATGGAGGATAACCAGAGAAAATGCCTGAAGCCAAGAGATGATTATCTTGTTAGGAACTACCAGGTTGCCAGTGTCACTGGATTGAAGAGTGGGTTTCAGAGAATGAGAAGAAAGAAGGCTGAAAAGGTGGTAGTTGTTGTTGATTCTTGATTCTCAAAGAGGACCACAACATCAGGGTAGTGATGTTTTGACTTTGAAGTGAGGGAGGGCAGTGCAAGGTCACCAGCTTTACTTTCCCTCTGGTCCTGTGCCTTCTGGATCCAAAGACCCTGAATACAATGGGAGACCAGGAGTGGGTTAGTTTATGAAGGGTGAATATCAAATTTTTGGTATAAGATCCTGAAGATGGTAAAGAACCATTGGAGTTTATTGAATAGGATTGGGGGCAGGGTGAATGTGTGTGATATGCTAGGGCCTGTGTTTTAACAAAATCATTTTATAGCTTAAGTTTGTAGGGGACTCTAGTTTTGTTCAGTAGCACCCATGTCGGGTGTGGAAGGAGAGAAGGTAGAATTGATTGACTTCTAAGGTTTGGCTGGCGCAGGCAAAATATGATACGGAGGCAAAGCCTGGAAAGAAGTACAGTGTAGGATTGAACTGATTTACCAAAGGGTACAGGAGGAAAAAAGAGAAGAGAATAGTGCAAGATTGATATAGTCTGGGACAGAACTGAGGGGCCACAGTATTAAAAGTCATGATGTGGATGGAGGGCAGGAGGATTTGGTAAGAGGTAGAGGTAGAAAATGAATCGATTATTGTCAGCTAAAGGAAATTGAGAGTTTTTGACCATAGAGGTTAAATGTTTGGAGGTAATGGCAAGATCATTTGTGATTAAGGTGATGGCAAAATAATGTGGTTGACAGAGGTGGAGGAGTAGATCATGGGAAGTGAGATTGAGGAACTGAATAGTAAGATTTTTGAGGTAGAATCCTCCCAACTCCTAAACCCCCAACAAAAATAAACTTCTACTTTTTATTAATTCATTCATTCATTTATTTATTTAAAGCTTTTTATTTGCAAAACATATGCATGGGTAATTTTTCAACGTTTACCCTTGCAAAGCCTTCTGTTTCAAATTTTTCTCTATTTCCCCCCCATCCCCTCCTCTAGATGGCAGGTAGTCTAATACATGTTAATTATGTTAAAATATATGACAAATCACTGGTTTATTTTTAAAGACTTCCTAATGTAAACCTGCAGCCTGCCTTACTAGAACACATATTCTTTGACCATTTATCAATTGGGGAAAGGCTGATCAGTTCCCTATATGTTTGAGAAATGAGGCCTTTATCAGAGAAACTTAATGTAAAAATTCTCATGCCCCTTTCTTACAAACATTTCTTTTTATTGTCTGACTACATTGCTTTCTTTGGAAACTTCAGAAAAAGATTACTTATTTATTAGTATTCTTCTGAAATTATATCCTAAGCTTGAAATCTTTTAAGTATCTATAGTGTGTAAGAGTCTATGCCAGGATCAGTCACAAAGAAAAAAATGAAGATTATTTTCTTCTCTCAAGATTGACTATTCATAGGCTACCTGAATTCTGATTTCTTAAATTTTCCCATTTTGGAAATTAGGATACTATTAGATGCTATGTGCTATCTTACTGCTTTTCATTGTACTCGATTAAAAAGTGACTATTAAGACATTATATGTTAAGATCTAGGATAGTTTTAAGAATTTAAATACAAAAGTAAAGAGGGTTCTTGCCCTTCAAGAGCTCTTAGGAGGGTGTAGTAACCAGGGAAAAGTACTTTTGTTTGGAACATTACTGGGATGGTAAACAGATGTTTAGGGAAGAGTATACTGACTTGCCATTTGGGGGGGTAGCAGTAGCAGTTTTGTATGATTTAAGTAGAAAAGGCATGGGTAAGGAGAACTGAGTGCTCTTGAGTGTACAGAGAGATGTTTGGAAGATGATAGACTGAAGTGAAGCACAGTTAGGTGAAGTAAGGCAACCACCAAAGAATATCTAGACCTTTAGATGAGTCCCAGGAGGAGAAAGAGTTAATTTTTAAAGAGCATAATTTCTAATCCTAGCAAGAGGGGAAGATAACCAGGAAGTGAATGTAATTGTTAAGTTTTATGACTAGACTTGAAGAACATAGTAGGTAAAAGATGAAGGTAGAATAGGAAATGGAATTAAATGAAGTGTGAGCAAAAGTTTACAATTTTAACATTGGATAGAAATTAAATCTTTTTCTTTTAGTGTGTTATTTTATTATTATTCATCCATTAACTGAAAATACTAGTAAACATTTACTAAGCAAGTATTCGGTGTCAGGTACTGTGCTAAGTACAAATACAATAAAAATGGAGACAATCCCTGCCATAAAGAGTATATTGGGAGGAAACACACAGGAAAGAATATTGAAGGTGGGGATGTGGCAGCATACAGAGTGCATGACAGTGGTCCAGAGAAATCGAAAAGCATTTTAACTGGTGAGACATGGGGAGAAGATTGTGCTGAAGCCCCCCTTTTGAGGCCGGGGAGAGATTTTTTTTTTCCCCCCCTTTCCCCTGAGACAATTGGAGTCAAGTGACTTGCCCAGGGTCACACAGCTAGGAAGTTTTAAGTGTCTGTGGGCAGATTTGAACTCAGGTCCTTTTGACTTCAGGGCTAATGCTCTATCCACTGCCCTGTTGAGCTCCTTTTTAAAATGGAGGTGTTGAAGCCCATATCCCTGTCTGTCTTCCAATGGGATAGAAGGTTACAGATGTCATATAAGTACCCAAACAGATTCATTCTCAGAAAATGACAGTTTTTTCCAAAGATAACTTTCTTGAGGGAATGGGAGGTATGAGAGAGATGGATATTAGGGTCTATTAGTATAGATAACTAGAACACTACTAATGAATTCTTATAAGATTGTGCATTAGAGCCCCATTTAAGTCTTCCAGGAATAGTTTTGTTATTAAGTGATTGTTTTGTTTTATAATTAAAAATATTAAGGTTTGATTCTGTATAATGGATTTTCCTAGGATCTGGAGGTAAAGGTATTTTAAAATTTATGGCAAGTAGAGTGCATTTAGAAAATGAAGATTGAAATTGGAACAAGAATAGCATAGTGGAAAACAGTGGATGAAGAGACAGAGAATATAGATTTGAATTATGACTCTACCACTTGACCTGGATCTACTTGAATAATCTAATAAGATAAAATTTAATGGTGATAACAATTAAGACTTATGCTTGAATTCAGGAGATTGATTTTACCAAATACAAAGTAGGAGAAGTATGGTTAAGCAGCAGTTTGTAAAGGGTCTTGGGGTTTTAGTAGACTATAGGTTTACCCTGAATTGACAGTGTATTATTACAGCCAAAAAAAAAAAAAAAGCCTTAGGTGATATCTAGCTGCATAAAAAGAGGAGGTGTAGGTTTCTGAAATAAGGAGGTGGTAGTCCTGCCAGGTTAGGTCATATCTGGAGAATTATTTTCCCTGTTATAGAAAAGACATAATTTTAGAAAAGGGCATCCAGAAAGAGGAAGAATATTGTTATGAACAGACTATTTGAGGATTGTTAAAAAATTAGGGTGGTTTAGTCCGAAGAAGAAAAGATTCTGGAGGGACATAATAGATCTCTATTTTTTTTTTTTTTTTTTGCTTTTTGCTGAGGCAATTGGGGTTAAGTGACTTGCCCAGGGTCACACAGCTAGGAAGTGTCTGAGATCAGATTTGAACTCAGGTCCTCCTGACTTCAGGGCTGGTGCTCTAACCACTGTGCCACCTAGCTGCCCCTAGATCTCTACATTCTTAAAAGACTCTCATGTGGAGAAAAGTATTAGACATTTGTTTGTTTTGGGGAGGCTTGATATCAGGAAAGACTTACAACATTTAGAGCAAGCCGAAAGTGGAATTGGGAGCCTTGGGCCTTGAGGAAGTGTTTTTGGCCTGGAGTTAATCAGGCTGCTCCTTCTGATCGTTGACATTCAATTTTAGAACAAAATGAGAAACTCTTAGGTCATTCTGTCAACAAAAGTAGATTTACGTGGCCATTATAAAGGAAGGATAAATCACTTGGATACATTTATATCAACATGAACAATTACTTGCCAAATCTGAAGCATCCTTTACTCCACATGGGGTATTTTTTAGCCTTATGTGATCAAGATTCACCATCAACATGGTCTGTGACTACCTGAGACCTATAAACAGTAAAGGGCTTGAGCTTTAGTTCCTCTGGTCAGTTAAAACTTCAGAACATCTTTCTTTTAGTGAAAGAGTGAATATATCAGAGGATAGAGGAAATATTGTTATTGTCATAAATGTATGTGTGTATGTGGTTATTCATTATAATTCTTCAAGCAAAAACTGGATGTGTTGTAATTTTTTTTTTTAATGTACATGTTAAAGTAGACGGCCACTGAGATCCCTTTTAGTCCATCATAAGATCATAAAACCATAAATTTAGAGTTGAAAGATTCCCTAAGAGGCTATTGAATTCAGTGCTCTTATTTTATAAACTTGAAACCCTGGAAAGTTTAAGAGATTTTCTGGCCATTAGGGATAGAGAGTAAAAAGAACTCCCCCCCCCAAAAAAAAAAAAATCTTTGGAGAATAAATGTTGGCTATATTACTGTATAACAAAAACATGAGTGAGAAGTCCAAGAACAAAGATGGCTTGTGTCCTGAAATATTTGTCAAATCAATGGTCCAATGCAGGTAGCTTTTTGTTAGATTGTAATATGTGCATCTTCAGAATCATCCTTAAAAATAAATGATTTTTTTTGTTAAATGTAATTTTATTGCATTATCATAATCTGAATAGGATGCCCTTAATATTTCTTCTATATTGCAAAAAGTTAATGAATTAAGTATTTATGCTTCAGTGAATTTTTTCTCTCAGAACCATTTCTTTTTCTTTCTTTATTTTTTTTTTTTAATTCACTGAGATTGGGAACAGGCCAGATTCAGCTTTCTCATGGTAACATGAACCATTAAAAGTGATTGATTTTAATTCTTATGTAAGCTTTCTTATCTAATTCTTACCTCCCTTTATACAATACAATCTGCAGTTTTTTAGTAACTGATGTTTTCTATTTCCAGTTTGAATTTTTATCTTCTGGAAACATTTGATTTAAATCTACAGATTCTTTACTGCCCAGTGGGTGTGTGCAGCTAAAGTCATAAGAAGTGAAAAATCTGCAACCTTATTATTTTTGGTAATGCTGTTTCTGCTAAAGAGATTTTGTGCTGAAAGAGAAATCAAAATGTAAACTGGAGTTCTTCAGGATAGGTCTTTAGATATCCAAAAAAAAAAAAAATTGAGAAATGCTTGCAAAAATAGAGGTTCTGTTCTAAATCTTTCATATTTGTATCCTTCATACCCCTCCTCTTCTAGAGGCTTTCAAAGACACAGGAAAATGTCTGACAACACAAGGAAGGTGAAAAATGTGGGTGAGAGGAGACAGTAACATGGAGGAAGAAAAGCATAAGAATCATAGAAGAGAAGGAAGAAACATGAAATTAGAAGTGAAAACATGAATGATGGGATTATAGCATAAATAAAATATTTTGTAAGTTTTGACAGTGTCTGAACAATTGTAGTGGATGAACAAACTCCAAATAATTTTAAGAAAGTTGACACGAAATTCATACTTTATTCAAATACAAGTATAGTTTTATTGGTATCACCGTGTAGATGGATTTTTATTGGTGATGGGAAGCATAATACCCAGAAAGAACACATATATGTTCGAAAGGTTTGTAAAAGATAGTATTTATTGAAAATATTCTAAAAGAAAATTATATTGAAATAGAGTGTAATTTGTAGTTACATATTTTATATAGTATCCAAAACATTCCTATCTTACATTGTTATTTGTACATTGTCTCCCCAATTAAACTATGAGCTTCAGAAAAGAAGCTCAGAGTTGCAGAAAAGCAAATAACGTATTTTGTTTTTCTACATCCAGAACTTAGAAGAGTACCTGGCACATAGAAAGCACCTGATAAAATTGTTGACACTGTTGATTTCAGAGCAGATCTTACACTTTAGAATTAGAAGAAACTTTAGGGGTCGACTTGTCCATCCCCTTTATTTCACAAATAAGGGGATTGAGGTCTATAGAGGTAAAATGATTTGGTTATATCCACACAGGTAGTAAATGGTCTTTGAACTCATGTCTTCTTATTTCAACTTCAGTTCATTAGAATGTGAGCTCTTTGAAGTCAGGACTTGTTTTGCTTTTTGTATCTTTATCTCTTTGCACAATGGTTTTGTACATAATCATATTTTTCATTCATTTATTTCTAATATATATTTTCTACACTTTGTTTAGATAGTGTTAGATAAAATACAATGCTCATGTGATATGATAAAACTGTTAGTACAGCAGCTACGTATTATAATAGTAGTTGTCCATTTTCCAAGAGGACCAAAATGATATCACTATGTTAGAATAAAGTGTGTTGTATTGTGGTTGATAAGACCACATTTTGAACACAAATAGTCCATATGAACATTTGGAGTAGCTTCTGTAAATTTGCATATTTCTTATTTCCTTTGGGTTAATTCAATTCTGCTTTGCTATAAAGCACATTACTTTCTTTGATGAGGGCACCCCATACTGTGCTGTCCTGTGCCAATGTCTCCCATGTCATATAATCACTTTAAAGTTCTTAAGAGATACCTTGAGAATGTCCTTGTATTGTTTTTTCTGAGTACCTAGTGAGTACTTACCCTGTGTGAATTCTCTACAAAATAATTTTTTGACAAGCGCAAATTTGGCATTTGAACATTGAGGCCAGCCCAACAGAGTTGTGTTCTTTGCAGTAGAGTTGGAATGCTTGGCAGTTTAGTTAAAGGACATCAGTGTTTCATATCTTATCCTGCTAGGTGATCTTCAGAATCTTCCTAAGACAATTCAGATGGAAATAATTCAATATCCTGGCATGACACTGGTACATTGTCGAGGTTTCACAGGCATACAATAATGAGGTCAGCACAATAGCTCTGTAGACCTTCAATTTGGTTGCCAGTCTCTGTCACATTTTCCTTTGGAGTTTCCAAACACTGAGCTAACTTTGGCAATGTGTGTATCAATCTTATTATCAATGTGGACATCCTTGAAAAGGATACTGCCAAGGCAAGTGAATTTATCCATAGCGTTCAAAACTTCAACATGTACTGTAACTGATGGTTTCACATGTGGGTGATGTGATGCTGGCTGATGGAGGGATCTGTGTTTTCTTAGTGTTAATTGTTAGGCCAAAATTAGCACAAGCAACAGAGAATTGATCCATACTTTATTTCATCTCTGCTTCAGAGGCTACATTGAGTATACAATGAATTGAAATAAAACAGGTATATATAAGAACTGAAGGATACCACACATAGGATTGTGAGATGAATCTGAAATACATTTTGATATCTGAGATGCTGTTCTTTCTTGGACAATCCTGGGCTAATGAATACCTGAAAAGTAAATACAGAGTAGATAGTCAGTTTTTGAATTAGTGGGAATACAAAGCCTACTGTCACATTGGCCAGTAATCTCTGGCAGAACCACTTTACTATATTGCTGGATCATTGATTTAAAGCTGAAAGAGAGATTAACTCTATTGCTCTCATTTTACAGATGAGGAAATGGAGGTCAAAAGAGATTGGGTGACTTGTTCAAGATCACTCAGGTAGTAATAATAGAACCAGGATTCAACCATGAGTCTGCTTAATCACTCCATTCTCTGAAAGACCATCATTACATTGCTTTTAGACCCATTTTACCCATTTTTGCTAGAGGTCTCCTTGACCTTTTATAGTATTCATGTTGGGGAAGTACTAATTAACCTGCTCAGTGAATCACTGGTGATAGACCCTGATTGGATTGGAGTTTGGGGGAATAATGAGTGAATTATTGTCTCCATTGACCAGCTTGAATAAAAGTTGAACTTTAAAAGCACAACAGAAATGTCATTTGTGATAAGCATTGGATACATTGCATATCCAGTTAGTTTCTTTATTTCACACTTGTGTCTCATAGGAATGAAGGTCAGGAACATTTTTAACAACCACTGGTGACAATATATCAATGAATAAAATATAGTTGGTGAACAAAATGAGTTTTGTATTTAGTAACATGGTTAATGCTTTCAAAATTTAATTCATTATAAGGTAGGAAGAGATATAATGAACTGCCATCAAAGCAATACAGATGACTCTTTTGGAGGGGGGGGAATAAATTGATATTTAATAAATAATTTAAATTTTCTGTGTACATAATGGGAAGATTTTTTTATCACATGATAATTTAGATTTGAACTCACAAATTTTTCTGTGGTTACACTAAAGGCTGTGTCATATGTAGTCTTTAGACTTTAGTTGTCTCTACGTACTTTTACAATTTTATTAACAGTTTTTTATCACTTTAATCTCCAGATATATTCCTCATTCCCAGAGAACTGTGTCTTGGTGAGGGAAAAGCAAACTAGGGGCAAAAAAAGTAGTAAGATAAAGCTTAAAGCATAGCAACTGAGTTTAACAATACATATGATCTTCCAAAATCATACTCTCCCACTTCTGGAAAGCAAAAATGAAGGTGTTTTTTCTGGGCTATATATATATATATTTTTTTTCCCCCCTTTTTGCTGAGGCAATTGGGGTTAAGTGACTTGCCCAGGGTCACACAGCTAGGGAATGTTAAGTGTCTGAGACCAGATTTGAACTCAGGTCCTCCTGACTTCAGGGCTGGTGCTCTATCCACTGCGCCACCTAGCCGCCCCTTCTGGGCTATATTTTGAGGAGGGCCAAGTATATCCATTACAATTACATGATGATCAAGATTTTTGGGTTCATTTTTTATTTTTGGATTCTGTTTCTATTATTGTTATATATATATCATTATCTTGTTTTTGTGTGTTTATATTATTCTCAAGCTTTTGAATTCTTTATTCTTTCTTAGAACAGAATTATATTTTGTTTCATTCATGTGCTATAATTTGTTTAGCCATTCCCTGGTTGGTAACAATCTTTTTTGTTTCCATCTTTTTGCCATAAATTTTCTTTTCCTTTGACCTTCTTAGAGAAATATATGCCTAGCCATGAGGTTCCTAAAGCAAAAGGATTCATGCCTTTAATGCATTTTAATTACTTTATTAGCATAATGCCAAATAGTATAGTGTAGTTTTTTTAAGTTTTTATTAATCTTGTTTTTATACTGCAATAATTTTCTGTTTTATGTCCTTCTCTTCATTGAATGCCTCCTAACAAAATATTTTTCCTTTTAGTCTGGATCTGTGATTTCATTGTAGGAGGAAATTCCAGTGAGAAAAGTTTCTCCCACAAATACAGATCAGCAGCTGTTCTCTCTTTAGAGATGATACTTGAGCTGTTTCTTGAAGGAAGAGAGGGATAATGTAAGGTAGAGGTGAGAGGGAGCACATTCCAGGCACAGAATTGTAAAACAAAGGGGAGATATCAGGGATATTAGGGTTTGGGGGGGGCAGAGACAGAAGACTTATTTGGCTATAGGAAGATTAGAGCACTGTAATTACAGATTTGAACACTTTGATAGAAGTTAAGACTCATTGCATATTTATGGGGGGGGGAATCTAACAGTTAAGTAAACTGCTGAGCAGAGGGCAAAACTGATATTATATGACATTGTTGAAGACAAATCATGAACATTTTTTACCTAGTGATAAAACATGATAAAAGAAATATTAAAAACAACCTAAATCAACATTCTAATTCACAAATGATTAAAATTTTATATAACATTTTAAAATCTTGATTTTCAGCTATTTCATTACAAAGTATGTATAGAAAAAAGTTTGTAATGTGTATTTGAAACATTTCATCTACTACTTTAACCATTTGTGTACTTATGAACTGGAGATGTTTTAGTATAAAACTTATTTCTTCAGAAAGTATGTTTAAGGCAAAAGTTGAAACTATATTACATTATACATAATTAGGGCTTGGAAGGATAGCCATATTTTCACAGTTACCACATTTTAACTTGGTCTCTTGTACATTGTTAAAGTCACTAGTTAGATTGTAAGCTAAATTTAAAAAGATACCTCCAAAAAATTAAAGAGTAAGAGTTGAGTATCAAAGTGCATTATTTATCTTTAGGCTACGAATGCGGTTTGTTTAATGAATGCAGGAAATTGTCAGAAAAATAAAAGAATTTCCCATATACTTAAATGAAAATTCATTTGTGTTATGGATATGAAAATTGTTTTTTTATAAATTATAAGAAATGTTTTTATTCCTCTATAACTGAACTTCTAAGGTGTAGAAAATACAGTGAGATTGGAAAGATAGTGGAGATGGTTTAAAGGACTTTAAAAGCTAGAAAGATCGGTTTATATTTTATCCTCAAAGTAGTAGGGAGCCCCGAAGTTGATCGAATTAGAGAATGACAACCATCTATTTTTAAGGAAAATCACTTGGGTAGCAGTGTGAGGATAGAAAGGACTGATGAGATTTGGGAGGCAGACTGACCTGTTAGGAGGGAGACGGATGGGATTAAGAAGCTGTTGAAAAAATACAGTGAGAAGGTGGTGGCTATGTGCAGAAGAAAGAGGGCACATACAATGAGAGAGATATTGAATATGTGTGGTACAAGGGATTAAGGAGTCCATGAAGATGGGGGAAGCCTGTGAATCCAGGAGACTGAGAGAGATCATTTATTAGACTTATTAATCACTATTATGAGCCAAAAACATAAGCACTAGGGATCAAAAAAACAAAACAAAAAAACCCCAACTATTCTTGCCCTCAAGGAATTCATATTCTGATGGAGGAGGGTTTGGAGATACATACAAACAATTTATATAAAAAATATACTGGGTTAAATGGGAGGCAGTCTCAGAGAGAAATCACTAGTAGTGAGGGAGGAGTAGTGGTGGTGCTGGAGGAGGAAGAAACCACCATATAGGCCTTTTGTAGAACGAGGAATTTGAACTGACTGTTGGGAAGTATCTCAGGAATAGAGGAGAATCAGTGAAAAGTAGTCAGAAAATATATCATAAGAAACAGCAAAAAGGCCAATGTCATTGGTTCATAAAGTATGTGGAAGGGAATTTGTAGTGAGAAGAACAGAAAGGTATGAGGGGGCCTAGTGATAATGAAAGGCTTTAAATGTCAAAAGAATTTTATATCTGACTCTAGACATAATAAGGAACTATTGGAATTTATTGAATAGGTGAGTGAAGTGGTCAGATCACTTTGGTAGCTGAAAGAGTTGACTGGGGAGAGACTTGAGATAAGGAAACCAATTAGGAGGCTATCTGTTGCATAGTCCAAGAGTGAAATGATAAGGTTCTGCTTTGCTTTGGTTGCTATTTGAATGGAAGGGAAGAGACCTTTAGAAGAGATGTTGTTCAAGTAGAAATAAGAACTGGCAAAAGAGTCAAGTGAGGAACCAAGAATAACACTGACTGAGAGCTTGAGAGGACTGGTAGAGTAATAATGCTGTCAACAGTAATGAGGAAATTGGGAAGGAGAAAGTTTTTAATTAGGGAAAGATAGTTAGTTTTTGGAGAGGATGAGTTTGAGATAGCTCCAAGAAATCCAGTTTAAATGCCCATTAGGCAATTGATGATATTACTAGAGCTTAGAGAACATAAAGGTTGGATATAAATCTGTGAATCACCTATTGTTTGAAAGCAAGTATTTTAAAAAATCATTCATAATGTTATTTTCTAACAACTTAGTAAACATTAGATTAAATTTCTCAAGATCTCCCTCTTCCTCCTCCCCCCAAAATGAGTTAGTGTCCAGATGCTAGTCATGTAAGAGCTAGGAATGGGTCACATTCTCCTCCCAAGTAGATAGACCCCTTGGTAATGTCACCTGTAGCTAAAATGGTAATGCTTCTCCTGAATTCAACTATGTCAGATCCTATATGTCTGGTTGCCTGCTGGACATCTCTATCTAGATATCTAATGGCAATCTTAGATGTATCATATCCAAAATAAAATTATTTTCCCTCTTATACTTACCTTCCTTCTGTTCCTCCAAATTTGTATCTGTTGATTATTCTACTTTCCTATTCTCCAAATCTCCCAAGTTCAAGACCTCAGCTGTTTTTGTCTTTTTTCTCCCTTCTTTCTCCTCCCCTAGCCAAAGAGAAGACCCATTCTGGCATTTCTACTTTAACTATCAACTATATATATATATATTTTTTAATACAAATATTGTCACTACCCTAAATCTGACCCTTATCACTTTGCCTAAGTGATCATAATAGCCTAATTAGTCTTTCTGATTTTGTTACTCCCTCAAAAATTTTCAGTTGCTCTCTATTGCTTGTACTCAAGGCACCATAATTGGGCTCTACTCTATATTTTTAATCTAATTTCACTTTCCTTTCCTTCATGTATTCGATGTTTAGCCAAATAGGTATCCTTATATTCATAGACTATAAGGTTGGAAGTGACCTTAGGCATGAAAATCTCTGCCACAGGTTGTTGGGGCCTTTCTGAATTGGATTACTGAACTTAAGTAACCATATGCTATGGAAACAAAGGATGCCTTGTCTCAAGAAGCTCAGTGCCACTATAGACTTGTTGCATATCTTTGCTATTAGATTAAGGCAAAGTAAATTTCTTTTTGTTAACTTGTCAGTGACTTGCAAGTTCCTCATTTTGTCTCAACATTGAACTTGAAGTGAAAATAATGTTATGAAAGTTGCTTTCATCAATTAATTATATGAAAGATTATTCAATATCATTAATAATAAGACATACAAATAAAAATAATTATAAATTTAACCTTGTGCCTTGCAAACTGGCATAGTTGCCTGGCTCATCTCTCTGTTTCCCTCATGCAACACTGTTTTTCCCATCTGGGGAACTAATTTTGAATGTTTTCGGTTTGATGCCCAGTTTTGCTAAAATGTTCTCTTTTTCTTTCTTTTTAAAAAAATTCTTTGTTATATGGATCGGGCTCTTTGAGAGGGGCCTGAAAGAGACATATTGGGAAATATGTGATGTTAAAAATCAAAAGATATCAATAAAAACTTATTTTCAAAAAGTGAACTGATCATTTAAGAAGAGGTAGAACAGACAATTATTGCTTCACTGATAAACTAGTAATATCAATAAATATCTTTTTTCATGATTTCTTATAGCACAATAGTTATATCCATTGTCTAGGCATTTTACAACTAATTGGAATGTATCTCTAAGTGTTGAATGTTCACGTACCTTTCTTTCACTTCATAAATCAGCTGAGGTCTTGCCCTCTTTTCCTAATAACTTCATAAAGTGTCCACCTGCATCCAGATGGCCCCATAGTACCTGGCATCACAGATAACCCTCTACATTCCCCTCATTAGTCAACTTAGAGTAAATGAGAGAACATTGCACTTTTAATACTTATATCTCCCGTAACCAGTCTTAATTGTAGTTTTGAAAGCAGAGTTTACAGATAATAAATACTTTAATCAGTTATCATCTTGGAACCAGAAAAAAAGCTGATTTGTTACAGACATGGCTTCTGGGAGCCTGGACACCTGACCTGGGCAAGTCAGATATGCAGTGATGCTGCTGTTGACAAGCAAGGACAAACCTTTTATTTTGAAATGGAAGAGTGCCATTTTGCCAGTTGGTATACAGGTCTAGGACCACTTGGTTTAGGTGGGTGTTTCAAATAGCATAAGGAACTCAGTTGATCAAGAATATCTGGCTTGTTCTTAGATTGATACTATGATCCTGTGTCCCTTTGGTCTACTTCTTATAATAGTTCCAATCTGGTTATTTAATATGTGATGTCTCTGATGAGTGCTGATGTACCTCACAAACAACCATATGCAGTAATAGGCATCAGCAAAATTCTTCCCTTGGCCCTGATCCTAAAGGGATGAGCCTTTGATTATCTAGTTATGTGCTTTCAGGATCCCATTACATGTAGATCCCCTTCAGGGCAGAGACTTATCTTTTGCCTCTTTGTGTATCTCTAGTGCTTAACACAGTGCTTTGCCACATAGTAGAAACTTTATAGAATTAAATTTAATTTGGCCAACTGGAAACTGAAGGGATGCCCATCAATTGGAGAGTGGCTGAATAAATTATGGTATATGAATGTTATGGAATATTATTGCTCTGTAAGAAATGACCAGCAGGACGATTTCAGTGAGGCCTGGAGAGACTTGCATGAACTGATGCTGAGTGAAACGAGCAGAATCAGGAGATCATCATACACAGCAACAACAGTATTACATGATGATCAATTCTGATGGACATGGCTCTCTGCAACAAAGAATTGTTTCAAACCAGTTCCAGTTGTTCACTGAAGAAAACCATCTACACCCAGAGAGAGGGATATGAAATATGGACCACAACATAACATATTCATGATCTCTATTAATATTTGCTTGCATTGTGTTGCCTTTCTCTGATTTTCTTTTTTTTCTTGTAGATAGGATTTTCCTTGCATAACTTGTCAAGTAATTCAACATTATTAACATGTCATGGACTTCCTGCCATTTAGGGGAGGGGAGGGGACTGGGAGTAAAACTTGTAATGGAAAGCTTTGTAAAGAACAATGCTGGGGAACTACACATACATATGTTATACAAATAAAAAGCTTTAATAAAAATTAAAAAAAAATTATTTGGCCAGACCCATGACTACCAGTCAAGATTTTATTTATGAAGAACTTTGCTGCCCCATGCTAAAGATGGCCATTTATTAGCCTTTATTGGCCCACTGGTAGGACTTGCCAGAACCCCTATCCCCTAGGGTGAACTCGTTAACTGAGTAATGAAATCCAAATCCAGTTTGTGTATGTTTCTCGAATCAAATCCTTAAGAATGGAAACCCAAAGGACCAGGGGAGGCCCAGGGTTCCAGAATGTAGCTCAGGCCTAGTTAGCACCTTTCCCTTTCCCTTTCCCTTTTTTTCTCCTTTTCCTTTCCTTTCCCCTTTTTCCTTTCCCTTCCCCCCTTTTTTGCTGAGGCAATTGGGGTTCAGTGACTTTCCCAGGGTCACACATCTAGGAAGTGTTAAGTGTCTGAGACCAGATTTGAACGCAAGTCCTTCTGACTTCAGGGGTTAGCATCTATTTGTAAAGGGCACTAACATAGAGGGACCCATGCAAATGTGATTTTGAATGTACCATACTTATTTTGCCATAAAAGCCTCCTGTGTTCTACCCAACTCAACCCATAATGGGATAAAGAGTAGTCATATGAGTTATTTGTTCAGTAGCAATGAGGGTCCAGAAATAGGAAAAACATTTACTTTTCAGAGGTGATATAGTGAATTGCTCTGGGGAATGTGAAATTGCAGCTTAATAGCTGATTATTTTGGTTTGGTCTTGGTGCATGCCAAAGGCTCCACTTAGCCTGGTTTTTGTTGTTTTTGTTGTTGTTTTATGGACACAGGCCTTCAGAAACATGGGCCTCTCTGGGTCATAAGGGCCCAAGAGGAGATGCCATTGTATAGCCTACTTTATTCCTTTCAGGTCTGTAGTGTGTTCTGGGCCCCATCTTGAAAGGGAACTACCAGTATACATGTATGAAGAGTAAGAGTTCTCCATATCTGGAGTCTATTAAGTTGCTGAGCTTCTTTCTTAGTTGTGAGGAAGCAAGTGTCAGTAGCTTATTTTGTATTGTGCCTGGAACTTGACTGAGTAGGTTGGCCATTGGATTTTCTTATTTGATTTCTCATCCCTTATTGCTCATGTGGGCTATCTGAATTAGGACCCTGCTACTGTGGCAACATCTGGCTCATTCATCATTATTTCATTAGTATAAAAATATACATCAGTTCCCTCAGGAAGGGAAGTCCCAGTTTTCTGCCTACCCTAATGTGAAGAAGATTTCAAATATCTGTGGAGAAGAATAATGAAGGTATTTTATGGCAAAATAAGTATGGTACATTCAAATGAAGGTGAAAGCAAACTGCTTCTGACTAATCATAGTCATAGAGAAAAAATTGATAACTTTATACCACTTACCCTGGGCCTCTGAGCTACCATAACACTGAATGGGTCAGAATCAGTTTAGTAATAGTGACCACAGAATAAAGACTTTGTTCAATCCCTAGGTCATTGTAAGCTGCCAGGTGCCATCTGTCTTCCTTATTATTACTGTGAGGGAAGGTTGATAGAACAAATTACTCTAGCTTTTTTATTCTCATCACTAGAGAAGAAATATTTTTTAAGTCCCCCAGGAACCTGATATTGTAGAATTTTAAGCTTCCTGGGGTGATTTGGTAATTCTAGGGTTTCCATTTGGCTCTATGCACAATAAAATGACTGAACTCCTTCCTTAAATGGTCTTCCTTCTATAGCTTCTGAATAATCTAAATGGAGTGTGGTGGATGGGTAGAAAGCTCAGTGGATAGAGCACTGGCTCTGGGATCAAGAGGACCTTAATAATTCTAAATGGTACATGGGTTTTAGAGGATACCTCAGGTTTGAGTAGGATTGAAAAGTCCATTAGTGTAAAATTTTTCTGTGTAGTTTTACTAGCATCTCTATAGACTGGCCATCAGTTGCTTATAAAACCTTTATTGACACAGCTAGATGGCATACTGACCATAGTACCTGACCTGGAGTCAGGAAAATCTGAGTTCATATTTGGTATTAGATTTAGCTGTGTGACCTTTAGTAAGTCACATAACCTTTATTTGCATCTTATTTTCTTATAAATAAAATGAGGAATAATAAGCACTTTCAGCATTATATTATGAGTATAAAACGAGAGATTTGTAAAGAGCTTCACAAACCTTAAAGTGATCTACAAATGCTGCTATTATTATTATTATTTTATTTAAGGAATCACATTTGATTCCTTAATGAGTATCATTGCCTTCTGCCCACTTAGCAGGGAAGCTTGCTCTAACACCTCCCTCCTTTACCAGAATACCTAGTAACATTGATTACTGTGCTTGCCCACGACAGCCTTACCTCAAATTTTTCCAGTTGTTCTTTTATAAGGGGAACCCTTATAGCTCCCCATTGGAAGCCCAGTTACATTGAGAATCCATATTTAGGAGGCCAAATGCAAATAATTCCTAATTTTAGCCACCTAAAAAGAGACAAACATTCCTCATCTACAGGAATAATAAATTTAGTTGACTGTGGAAATATATCCTTCAGAGTTCCTTCTCTCAAGCTTTGGAAGTCAGTGGATGCAAACAAATCTGTATATTCTCTTTTTTAGACTAATTCCTTTAGAGTTTCCAAAGACTCTTCAGATTTCTTTTTGAACTTCTACCACCTCTGTTCCTTTTTGGAAAATGTCTGTTTCCTTAGGACAAGGAATCACCCTTCTTGAGAGAGTAAAAGGAACTTTCTTACAACTGGTGGATGAAGTTCACAAATCTTTACTGTGTATTTCTGCTCCGTTGCTCATGATGGGATCTCAGCTGACTTGAATCTCTGGGTCAGAGAACATATAATGGTGGTCATATATCATGTATATCTGGTATTAGTCACTTCCTACACATATGAGGAGTGTGGGACCTTCATTTGACTGGTGGACCGACTCTATTTGTTACCCTTTAGCATTCTTTGCACTGTCCCTAAAAACCAAGAAGTCAGGATCTAGTTGGCTCAGTTTATCTTTCAGTCTTCTGTGCTGTCAGTCCAATTTATGTAGAACAATCGGCAACAACTAGTGAATCCTGGGATCTATTGAGCAATTCACTTGAATTTTTATTTATATCCTTTAGACTAATCATTGGAACTGCCTTCTGTCTATTATGGCTATATATGTCTTTTGTATCTTCTGCCATTTCATTTTTAGTTCATTGTTGGAAATGTGCTACTCTGTTTACAGTCACTATGAATCTCCTATTATTTTTTGGTTGACCTGCAATTTTCATTTCTCTGAGCTTGTTGTATTCCATAATTAGCATCTATGTAGCACTTTCAAAACAACAGAAGGAGTCCATTAATATAAGATCAGATAGTATATTAAAAATTCATGTTATCCAACTTCACCTAGGCACTCATTGTTACAAAATGATCCTTTTGTTCTTCTCTAATTGATTCCCTGTCTCCCTATAGAAACTTAGAAATTTCCTTTTCTTGCTACAAATAAGCCAAACTTTTTTTCAGTCCTCAATTGGACATTATTGATATGATCTGAAGTGAGCATTCTCATTCCTTTTTTTTTCTTCATCACTCTTTGTTCTTTTCTTTCTTCTAGTCTCTGACATGGGCACAGGGTTTCTTCCTTCCATTCTTCTTCCTTCTTATTTTCTCCCACAAACTGCAAATTCAGTCATAATTTCTATTACCTCCTTTCCCCATTCCTTAGTCTTTCCTTATCTACTGATTTTTTCCTGAATATCTTCAAACGTATGCACAATCTCCCTCATCCTTGAAAAACAATTTTCACTACATCCTACCATTTCTTCAAGGTACCATGCTACATCTTTCTTCCCTTTCTCAATTAAACTTTGAAACGGCTGATTACACTCCTTGTCTTGTACTTTAACTTTTCACACCTTAGCCGCATGTATAGGTGAGAAGATCATTGGATTTACATCTTTTCCCTATCTGTTGTATTTGGTAATATTTACCATCTGCTTCTCCTGGATACTGTTTCCTTAATGATTATTATTATTATTTTTTATTATTATTTGTGACATTACTCACCTGGTTCTCCTAACTAATTAGCTTCTTTTACATTTTCATTATCCATTTCCATACCTATATCCCTCCATTTATTGGTGAATATTCATCAAGATTGTGTTCCTAGGATGCCTTCTATTCTATCCCTATAACTTTTCTTGATGACTTAATCAGTTCCTAAAAGTTTAGTTATAATCTCTATGCAGTTATAATAGTTATAATTCCTGAGTCTTAGATTTATATAGTTAGCTCTAGTCCTTCACCATTAAGTCCCCATCACCTTATGTAAACTCCCCTTCTGCCCCCTCTTTCTCCCCCCCCCCCCCAATAGACTTTCAATCCCACATTACCAATATAGTATGTTGGGCATTTCAGACTTTGTTGATCCTCCTAAATTAAATCCAGAATTACTCGGAAGAGTATCCACCCAAAGCAAAAACAAAATGAATGAAGAATTTTTATTGTTTAGACTGGGATAAGCTGGGTGAGCATTCCTTTGTACATCGGTACATGTATGTTGGATAGAAAGTGTTGATAGATTCTGTATTTGGCTCAGAACTGTGAGAATGGACTGAAATTACATAGGAATTTCTTCCTGGGGGGTGGGAAGGGCTGGAGGCTGGAGAGGAATCACATCCTGTTTTAAGATTGTTACTATGAATAGAAAGAACACTCATTAGAGTCCTAGGAAAAAACCCTTTTGGGTAAAAGATTTTATTTGTTTTAGCTCTGATTGAAAGGAGTAAGCCAGAAGCTTTGAAGATCAGACTAGAATTTCAGCAAAATACCATAGGATCATAGCTGCTTCAATTAGAAGGTCCCTTAAAGATATCCTAATCTACTGTCAAATGAGGCTTCTGTTGAGATCTGAAACACTTATTGGAACCAGATTAAAATTAATTAGGAAATATTTAGCAAAATAAATAAAAATACATTACTGCAGAGATAATTTTAGTATGTCATGGTCTAAGCCAATATGCAGCTCGTAGGGATCTTTTTTGGTAAAATGACACCACTGATCTAGTCTGATTCCTTCAATTTATAGGAGTTGAGAAGAGATAATGTATATAAGGTACTTGGTGAACTATAAGTGTATATAAAATTATTTTCAATCAATATTGATTTTAAAATGTTTTTATTTTGTGAAATATTTCCCAACTATATTTAAAAAAAAGCTTTAACATTGATTTTTTTTTTTTTTGAAATTTTGAAATGTTTGAAAATCTCTTCCCTTCTTCCTGCCTCTTCCCACCCCTTGAGAAGGCAAGCAATATGATGTCAACTATACATTTCAGGTCATGCAAAAGATTTCTATATTAGCCATCAATAGACATTTATTAAGAGCCTACTATTTTCCAGGTAATGTGTTGACATTGAGGGTTCAGCTTAACAAAGAATGAAACAGTTTTTAGTCTTATTCTTTTGATAGAAAAAGAAATTATTAACATACTTGTACTTCAAATCCAAGTTCCTTGACTCTATATCTGCTGCTCTTTACACTATGATATAGTGAATTTCAAATCTCAAAAATTGGAACAAGGACCAAATACAATTAGGAACAAAGGAATAGAGTGAAGCAGGGTACTAAATCCAGATAATTTAATGTTGAATTGGGGATAATTGAATTTGGTGGGGATTAATAGGCATATAGATGAATTAAATTTTATGCTACCAACTTTCAAAGATATCTTAGGCCTTTTCTTTATTCTACTTTGACTGGTTTGAAGAGGACCTGCATATTGGCCAAACTCCTTTAACTATGTCAGCCTTGCTTGCAGCTTGATCATTTGTGATAAGAAGACTCCTAGATAGTACAGTGGAGGGAGTGCTGGGCCTGGAGTCAGTAAGATCTGTGTTTAAATCTTGCCTCAGACATTTACTAGCTGTGTGATCCTGGGGAGTCACTTTACCATTTGCCTCAGTTTCTTCATTTGTAAAATAAGCTAGAGAAGGAAATGGCAAGCCACCTCAGTATCTTTGCCAAGAGAACTCCAAAAGGGGAAACAAAGAATTGAATATAACTAAAACAACAACTTTGATGTTAAGAAAAATCACATCTGTCTACAACTGTGAAATAATTAGGGTCATATCTATGTACCGTGGCATGATCCAAATGCTATGATCATCTTCCTCTTATTGGAAATGCTGATAAAAAGAAACATTCATATTCTGATGTGCTGAATAATTCTTTTCACATTTTTTACGTAATAGTAGATCTTAAGTGTGAATGAACCTTAATTTGTATGTTGAAAGATGAAACTTAGAATTTTGAATTTAATTGGTTACCATATTTGGAATTACCGTGAGGCCTGTAAAGGAGTTATTCGGGTTTCAAATAATATAAACAAGTTTTATTCTGGATAAAGAGAGTGATGATTTTATAAATACTATCTTTGTTCCCCAGCAGTCTCTTTAAGAGGCCAAAAGACGTGATAAATATATTAAGCCATCAGTGACTGGAACTGAGTTCTGGACTTCCTAGGTCTTCAGAGATGTGTGTTACATTACATCATCACCATCTTGACTGTTAATTGAGGATTCTCAGATTAGGTTCAATACATAACCATTAACATTTTTTAATTCATCATTTCTATAAAGTGTGTTTTAATCGTTGAATTTCTGACTTTGATAGTGAAATAACTCATGTTTTCCTCCTCTTTGTATTCAGCATACAAAATTTAAAAGTGATAGTTTATAAACTTTACCCACTTTTAAAATGTTTTCTCTTTTGATTAATGGTAACACCAATTTTTTTCTTTATAATTAATGTTTCTTTCTATATTTTTTATTTATTCATTTTTATATATTCTTTTCTAATATACTTTTCTTGTGTCTGGTATAATCCCCTAAATGTCATGTCATGTCATGTCATGGATTTGGCAGGGTTTTTTTTGGGGGGGGGAGATTTTTTCCTGTAATTTGTTTTTGTTTTGTTGTTTCGTTATTTCAGTTGTGTCCGACAGTGTGACTGATTGCATTTGGGGTTTTCTTAACAAAGAGATTGGAATGGTTTGCTATTTCTTTCTATAGCTTTTTTTTTTTTTTTTTTTTTTTACAGAGTAAGAAACTGACCCTGGGCAAGTCCTTGACCCTGTTTCATTCAAAGAGAGCTAGTAAGTGTGTGAGGCCAAATTTGAACTTAGGAAGATGTCTTCCATATGCCAGGCCTTTTGTTCTATTCACTGCACCTCCTAGCTTCTCTTCATTTAATCAGATTTCCTCAGTTTATAAAAAATGGAAATAAATAGCAGCTTTGAAAATTTTTTTGCAAAAACAGATTGTTTTCAAAGCCTAATTTATTTTTGTTTCAAACATTCCTTTTTGCTGATAATAATGGCCTAGATGTCAACTTAAGAACATATTTTTTTAGTTATATTTGATAGAAACACAGCTGTATTCAATGGCATACCATAGTATCAAGAATTTTGGAAAATGTGTTCTTGGTCTTTGAATATTTTATATTCAGGGTATCTGTATAAAAATCTTGTTATCAGTTTTGCATAAATATTTTTTAGTAAAATTAAAGTCCTTTTGGCTGTGTTTTTATAGCAAATTTTCATTCAGTTTATTGATGATGGATGCTTTATTATTAAGGATATAATAGTCATGGAATTTCTTTTACCTTTACTTAAATAATATTGTACTGTAGTAAGCATATTATTTTCTTTTTGTTAATTTGTGTGTTAATTATAAATCTGATCCTGGCATAAATTACATAATATGGCAGTTTTGGTTATAAGCAATAAACAAATTACCTTGTTCAGCATTTCATTTGGGTAATGTTATGCTGAGCTTTGGTTGTTAATTGATAGATGTGGAATCCTCTCTGTGTGAGAGCACTTAAAATGCATAACACGTAGCTCTGAAAGCAGCTGTTGCTATAGCAACTCTCAGGTCACTAGCAACTCAGCTCACATGATTGGCTGTTAATGGAGACTAATATGTTTGAAAAGAAAATTTAGCAAATGGGAGGGGTTTTTAGAGAAATCATCTTAAACCTCTTCAAGTAAATGAGAACACAAATTTACCACCTATTGTAACAAGACTGGAGTAGATTTACTAAGAATTAACTATATATTTCCTTTTGGAGGAATTTTCAAAACCCTTTTTTACAATATATTTTTTGGAATCTTATTGTCATTTTTATTATAGCATTATGCAGTGGGACAATGATTTATCATTTTAGCCATAAAAAATAAAGTTAAAAAATTGCTTTTGTCTCTGTAGTGTGCTTGTTTGCTTGTTTTTCAAACCTAGCTTCCTAATTCAGAGGAGACATAATGGTTATGCATTGTAATTAGTGGTATAGACATAGATGTACTAGACTGTACTGTTCTCATTTGGATCTTTGAGAAGGCTCCATAAACTTGCGTCTGTCCAGAGATATGTGAGTAAAAGATTGAGGAGATATGTATGTGTGTATTTTGAAGTTTTAAACATACATCAAAATGAATTCCATATTTCATAGGATATTAGGTTTAAAACCCGATGTTATTAACTCAGAAGGTCATCTATTTCAATTCCCTTATTTATAGACGAAGAACATTTGACAATAATCATTAAAATATTCAGTCAGTCAACAAAGATTTATTAAGTGCTTGCTAGGAGCCAGGCATTGTTGTCAGTGTTGAGGATAAAAGTAAAAAGAATAAAATAATCCTTACCTACAAAAAGCTTACATTATCATGAGAAAGAGAGAAAGAGACAGAGACAATGAGACAATACAGCTTAAATAAAAACCAATGAAAAACCTGATGAACAGGACTGTTTTAGGAAACTCTGGATATACTGATGCAGAATTAAGTGAGCAGAACTGGGAGAGGACATTGTACATGCTAACAGCAATATTGTACAATGAACAAATGAGAACTATTTTCACCAATACAGTGATCCAAGACAATCCCAAAGGAATCATGATAAAAATATGCTGTACACCTGCAGAGAAAGAACTGACAGAGTTTGAATGTAGACCGGAGCATCCTTTCTGACTCTAAGCTTTGTACTCTATCCATTGTACCATCCAACTGCCCTACTATATTTGCTATACTATTATGTAATTAATAAATACAAATGAAAAGTTTATAGTTTAATGCCTTTACTTCAGGATTACCTTTGTTTTCTTTTACCCCCTTGTGATCTATTTTGCTGTAGAGGCTCGCTACCCACCAATTACAATTTTTTAAGACATTTATAGTTGAGGGTACACAAAACTTTGGTGTGATTTTTTTTTTTAAACTCAATTGCAATAAATCATACACTACTCATAGTCCTGTTTTAAAACTGCTTCCCTTTCATATCTTTCTTTGTCTCCTTTCCTGCTTCTGTCTCATTTCCTAAATATGAATGTTTCTTAAGAGGTTTTTGGGTTTTTTTTTTTTGTTTGTTTGGTTTTTTTTTCCACTTAATGCATTTCTACACTATAACTTAAAATTAAGTTTTACATTAGATGATTTCATCCACTTCCTATGATTTGTCCTAGCTATCTATCATCTCTATACAAATCATCTTAAATTTATATTTCAATTTCAATTCTGTAACTTTCTGATTTTAGTTATGCAAGGACTAGGAGCATCAGGATTTAGATTTTGTACTTTTGTAATCTCTTGGTAGCCATTGAAGGCTTTGAATTGAAGAAGAGTGGTACAATTTTGATTCAGGAAAACCAGTTATATAACAATTTACTTTTACAATATCTAGTTTATATTAAGGGCCTGCATTGTAGAACACTTAAATGTTAGATAGGAGGGTTGAATGCATAAGGTATTGTGGGTTTGTTTAAATGTAAGAGGGTTGCCCCTTTTTAGTTTATATGGGTGGGAAGATGATATATATCAAAACAAACTCAGTTTTTTAAAAATTATTAAAACTTTTTATTTGCAAAACATATGTATGGGTAATTATTCAACATTAACCCTTACAAAGCTTTCTGTTGCAAATTTTTCCCCCTTACTCCTCCCCCCTCCCCTAGATGGCAGGATATCTACTACATGTTAACTATGTTAAAATACTTGACAAATCGAATATATGTATACATATTTCCACACATCATTTTTGTGCAAGAAAAATCGTATTTACAAGAAAGAAAAATCAGAGAAATGAAACAAAATGCAAGCAAACAACAATAGAGAGCATGAAAATGTTATGTTGTGGTCCACATTTCACATCCCTCTCTCTGGATATATATGGCCTTCTTCACTGAACAGTTGGAACTGGACAAACTCAATTGTTAAAGAAGGGAGAGAATGAGGTTTCTTCCCCCCCCCCCCACTTTGTTTATGAATTTGACATTCTGTTTGAAATTTTCAGGTTCATTTAGCTAGCAGGCAATTCAAAATCTGGACCTGGAAATGGTTGAGGCTTGAGATATATTTTTATAGTCCTCTTAAGAAAGGTATTAATCAAAGTCTTGGGAACTGATGAAATTATCAAGAAGGAATGCAGAATGAAATAGAACTTGAGGGATACCTGTGTTTCCAGGTGGAAGAAGAATGAGGGTTTCACTAATAAGAAAAAAAATATTGTTCAAAGAAGCAGATTCATTAAGGTCATTGTCAACAGAAGTTAAAAGAAGACAGGTTATCTGGATGGTTACAGTGTCAGTATTGCAGAGAACTCAATTAGTGGAGGAAAAAAAGAAAAGACCCTAGATTTGATAATGAGGTAATGAGGTATGCAAGTTCAGGAGACCTGTTGGGACCAAATCCAGATTGCTAGGAATTAAATGCTTTATGAAAGGGAGGTAGAAGTATATTAGATTTCTCATTGCAGAAATTTAGCAGTGAATAGGAAAATAATTACTTGATTGAGTGACAGGTTAAGAGAAGCTTTTCTTTAAGGATAAAAAAGGTTTGAAAGAGCTATTAAGAGAGAAAGAACTTATAAATGTTCTATAGAGAAGGTGTGATTGGTGAAATAGGGCCTTTTCTTAAATGAAATTAATGGTACAGGTAGATAAAAATCTTTTCTCAGAATAGAGAGGAAGAAGGAAATAGATGATAGCACTGACAGGGCTTAAAAGTTATCACTTATGAATTAACTCAATTTCACTTAGTTTATCTTTTGAGAGTTTGGGGTACTCTTGAGTGCATCAGGCATGAGAGAAATAATGATTTTGAATGACCACTGTGACTTGGATGAAATTCAGGTTTCTGAGCTGTTAAGCACATTTCTAGTGGTTGCCAAAGAATTTCAGTAACCTATCTTTCAGCCTCAGATTTGATATGAAATTTTCTTCTGCCCTCAGTAGACTATAGTCCTTTTTTCCCTCAATGTCTAGATTTCTGTTACTGGAACTACACCAGTCTTTTAATTATTCAAGTTCAATTCAGTCCAATAAATGTTTAACAAGGACTTGTTATTCGTAGAGTATTGTGCTAAAGTAATAGTTTCAAAAGGGGGTGCTTGCTCATAAAGTTTCCTTTTTACTTTGTAAAAGATGTTATTTAGCTGGTAACTGACACTCATTTAAGACAACAAATGCTTTTTTGAAAGTTCTTACGATGAACTAAGCACTGTGATAAGCATTAGGGATATAAAGAAAGACAAAAGATTGTCCCTGTTCTCAATGAGGGCTACAAGATGAATTGGAGATAATTAACTGAGGGTTCAGAAATGTAAAAGGTAAAATTGTAGCAGGAAATTAAGGAGAGCCAAAGAAGCTAGAAAGTGGAGATGAGGAAAAGAGAATATGTATATATATTTTGTGAGAATAAAAGCAAGGAGACTTGCTGGATCACAGAGTGTCATTGGGTCAAAGTCAGTACCTGCTGTGGGAGGAAAGTGTAAGAAAATTCAAAAGGTAGGAGGAGGCCAAGGTTATAAGGTGTTTTAAATGTCAAATAAGAGCTTGCTATTCAATCCAGGAGATGATGTTAGGTAGCTCCTAGAGTTGATGTAACAGGGGATTTGGTCAGATCTGTGTTCTAGAAGATGTTTGACAGCATGCTTAATAAAATTTAAAATTTTGAATAAATGAAAAAAATGAACTCTTCGTTTCTGCTGTTTCTGATCCTTTTAAATACATTTATTTTTATTTTTATTTATTTATTTTTTTTGCTGAGGCAATTGGGGTTAAGTGATTTGCCCAGGGTCACACAGCTAGGGAATGTTAAGTGTCTGAGACCAGATTTGAACTCAGGTCCTCCTGATGTCAGGGCTGGTGCTCTATCCACTGTGCCACCTAGCTGTCCCTACAATTCTTTTTTATCTCATGCCTGACCTATTGTAAAAGACTGCTGATTTTCATGCTTAAATTCTTGTTAATTTTTATTTAATCTTTAAAATATAGTTAAATTCTATTTATATCAATAGTGATATAATATAATGGAAAGAGCAAAAGATTTAGAGTGAAAGCCTTGGATTATATCTTAAATTTGTAATTTATTTAAGAGCAAGCCATTTCTACTGTGAACTTTAGTTCCTTTTTTATAAAATGAAGATGTCTGGCTAAAATTCATTATGCCTTTTAAATTTAAGGTCTTTGGTCACTTACATATTCAGTAATTTCCCATTTCCAACAAAAGTACATACTATTTTTGTTCCTTTCAAGACCTTCTACCATTTGGACCCATTTAACTTTATAGCTTTATCATTTACTATTCCCTCATTTGAATTTGTTTTTGACCAAATGGGTTTATTAACGCACTCTTCCTACCTCTGGGCCCTTTGCTCTCTTAACTCCATACTCCTTTAAAAATTCTAGGCCCTATGAAGTTGCACCACCCTTTGAAGCTATGCTGTATCATTCCAATTGGAAATGATCTTTTTTTGTTGTTCTGAGAAGTGTTATAGTAATATTTTTATGAAATATATGTATACCACTGTTATGGGAAATTATTTTTTGCTGTCTTGCTTCATATTTGTGTATGTGTATTTTTTTCTTCTATTAAATTATAAGCTTTTGGTTAGTGCAGCTGATGTTTCATACAGTTTCTACATCTTAACTTTTCTAGAACACAGCTTTCCTGCAATATGATTTTTTTAGACCTAAATGAGAAACAGAAAATAGGTAACAAAACCTTTGAGTAGCCAAAATAAAATTAAAGTATTATTTCTTTTCCTTAGCTTTTATAGTCTTCATTAACATCTAGGTTCCATAGGGGGAAGAGAGTACAGATCACCCAAAAAGGGAAGAACAGGAAAAAGAAAAACAGCATAAACCATTTTGAAAGTAGCATAGGAACCTATATCCACTATACTTGGGTTAAAAAAAAAATATATAGGAATAATATGGGAGTTTTATTTTAAAAAAAAATTAGAAATAAAAAAATTTGGGAACCTAAAAAACATTATTAGCTGTTTAGCTAATAATGTTATCTCCCTCATCTCAAGTGTCCCAAACAACCCTTTAGACCAAAATAATGCTAACCAGAAGAATTTGTTTCCTCAAGATTCTCCTTAACTTGAACCAGTAAAACTTGGTAGGTATTCAGTTAACTGTTTGTTTAATTAAATTTGCCCTCAAATAAATAAATAAATGAATGAATGAATGAATGAATGAATAAATGAATGAATGAATGAATGAATAAATAAATAAAAGACTTAAAACATGGATCTACTAAGTATAGTGTGTAGAAATTTAATACACTTGTAGAGATTTAACAAAATTTAAGATAGAATCCAAGGTAAATTGTTGCCAGAAAATCAGTCAGAAAAGACTTTTCCATTCATAATTGACTGGGGTGGGGTAGGGTGGGGTGTGGTGGGGTGGGGTTGACAAATTGATATTTCCACTTAGAATTGGAACTAAAAATTTGGTCTGTTGTTTAACCTGTGGAAAAATGGAGTGTCAATATCTAAAAGCTGATAGATGAAGAAAAATATGTGAAGAGTTGGATGAACTGATGCAAAGTGAAGTAAATCAAACCAGGGGGATATTGTACATATTAAGAATAATATTGTATGTAATAATGATCAAGTGTGAAAGTCTTAGTTACTCTGATGAATACAGTAATCAAAGACACTTCCAAAAGACTCATGAAAGAAAATGTTTTCCATTTCCAGAGAGAACTAATGAACTCTTGAGTATAGATTGAAGTATAATTATGGAAATATGTTTTATATGACTTCATAAGTAAAACTGGTATCATAGTGCTTGCCTTCTCAATATGGGGTAAAAGGCCTGGAGAGAGGAAAATTTTTTTTAATGCTAAAATTTAAAATTTAAAAAGAAACACTGTTTTTAAAAATAAAGCTGATAAATGCTTAAAGCCCAATCAAGTAGATTGTAATAAGACTTGTGTATCTATAACTTAATTATTTGTTGTGCCCTGGGCAATATTATAGCAGCTTTTATTTATAACTAGCTCAGTAGATTTTATTGAGTGATGATGATAAATTCACTTAAAATACATAAAGAATTAATATAAAGAGAATAAATACAAATAAATATAAGGTATTTGGTGGAGGAGGAAAAGCTTTTTAAAGATGGTACTTGATATTTTTTTCCTTCCTATCTATTGTAATTTAAAAGAAGGCTCTGATCATTGTTTTGTTTTCTAGTGTTGTATCTTGTTAAAAGCCAATTCTTCATCTATTAATATATAATTACATGATTTTATTGTTTTTGTCAATTTTTTTATTTTTTCTAATACTCAACAAATCCTGCATTCTCAGTATAAATCCATACTAGTCATAGTTTTTAATCTTTTTACTCTAGTGTCTTTGTTTATATATTGTTGAAAATTTTTCTGTCAACATTCCATTTTTTGTCTCATAATGAATTCTTATCCCAGTAGCCATAGTTTTCAAAGGTTTATTGGGCCCTGTACTATTACATTTGTTTGCTTCTCTACTTTCTATACCTAATCTCTTCCATTGGGTTTTTTTTTTAAACTCTTTCTAAATTGTTTGATAATTTGTTTTGTAGTATGGTTTCAAAATTGTTAATGCCAAGTCCCCTTAACACTTTTCATTATTTCTCTGGGAATGTGTTCTTCTAATTTCATTATTTTTTATTTTTTTTCTAATTCTATATGGTAATCCTTGGTACTTTGGTGGAGGACGGAAAAATAAATTAATTTAGATATTATTGTTATTTTTGTTATTGACTTGACCTACACATAAGTAATTTAATACATTCAAAATTTTTGGCTTTCATTTCTATAAATAGTTGTTTGCAATTATCTTTTAATTTTTATGTATATGCTGCATTGTAGACTTCTTAGTCTTTTATGCATTTTATAGTTATTTTAAATGTAATTCTTGTTTCTAGGTTTTCCTGTTGGGTGTTTTGTTACAAAAAATGCTGGTGATTTATTTAGATTTATTTTGTATTTTGCAGTGTGGTTATTATTTGCTTTAGTTAATTTTGAGGGTTGATTCTTTAGGTTTGGATGAATATACTGTTATATTGCTTGCAAGAACAGATAGCTTGTTTTTTCTTTACCTGTGCAAATTACCCCCCCCCCTTTTTTTTCTTTCTTGTTTTGTTGCTATAGCTAGCATTTCTGGCATGATATTTAGAGTAGTGGTGACAGTGGAAATTTTTGCATTCCACCCTGATGTTATTGGGACTGGTTTTAGTTTATCCTCATTGTGTACAGTAGATCTAGAAAATCAGCTATTAAAGCTTAAAACTGCACTTTTGTGCCTTTTGGAACAATTTGAATAATGTTGCTTCTTAGTTTTAACTATGCACTATCTATTTACCATGTCGAGAAAAAATACATTTATTCTTATGTGTATTTTGGCAAATGTTTCCCCTGCATTTATTAATTATAATGTATACTTTTTGTTATTAAATCAATTACATTTACGTACTAATATTCCTGCTATAAATACATAGTTATAGTATTTATGTGATTTTCCTATAGCCTCTCTGATAACAGTTTATTTAATCTTTTAGGGTTGATAATCATTTAGATATTGGGCTTGGGTTCCCTTCCCCTCCTCCGCCATTTTTAACTTTTACTGCTTTAGAATCAAGACCAAATTTAGGTCATCAAAGAAATTTGAAATGATCTTATTTTGCTGTGTGTAATATTGAAATTATTTATTCTTTGAATATTTGATAGAATTTGCTTGGGAATTTTTCTCCAAAGCTCAACTTATAGCTTTATTTCTTTATCCATTTTTTCTTTGTTTTTTTAGTCTCATCTCATCTTTTCAAGATTTCTGTTATGATATTTAGTATTCTTTAATCCTTTGGTTTTCTAATTTCGTTAGTGAGGTTTCCAATTTGTGGATCTCTTTCCTTGTTGATCAAAAAGTTTGAAGCACTAAATTTTCTCAAGGATTGCTTTTTCTTTTTTCACTTCATCCGTTTTGATGTTAGTGCTTCTAGGAATTTAAGAAAGAGATGAGGTGGCATAAGGTAGCAGGCTGTCCCTACTCAAAACATGAAAATCTTGACATAAATGATTGCAATTTTAAAGTCATTCTGTATTTAATACAAGTAGACAAGATAGAATGGAATAAATAAGAAATACCAGTACTCTTCCTGCTAGAAATGTTTCAGTTATTGACCATTAAGTCTAGTATACCATGAATACACATAAAAAATTGTGAAAACATTTGCATTATGTTCCTATACTACACCATAACAAATGGAAACATCTCTTTAGAGATTTTTAACCTTCCTTTAAGCAATTGAACTTTCAGCTACAATTCATCTTTTGAATTGTATTCACAAGAAATTACCTCATCTCCAATCCTAGATTAGATGAGATAAAAGATAAAATCAAAAAATTTTTAAGGAAAAATTGAAGTATTTGAGGTCATTTTAATTCTTATTCTGTGCAAATTCCAAGACTTGTACCTAATAACAAAATGGGTAACAAAAGTAATATCATTGTTTAAATTATTCTGAAAGGGAAATGGGCATTACCAGAGTTGAACTTTGGAAAGTCTTTTTTGATTTTGATGAATTTAAACCAGTTATACCACAAAAGTCATTTAAAAAATAATGGCCATAACCCGGATGAGAATGTGTTTTGTTTGATTGCATATTTATTACAAGGTTTGCTGTTCTTTGTTTCAATTAAGGATAGGAAAGAAAGAAAATAGATTTTTGTTAATTAAAAAAAAATAATTTATAAAATAAGGGAATGTTTTCCATTATGAATGAAGGTATTTTCTCACAACATCTGACAGTGTAAAAAAACATTTTGGAACCTGCATACAATAGCTATTTGGTGGTGTTTGCCATAATAAGAACCATACTTAGAATGGAATTATTTAAGGACTAACTCCAAGAACAACTTTAGATAACATGAACAAACAATATCCTTATCTGTCTGATCTTTCAAGTAAGTCCTCTTTGAAAAAGCTGCTACTCTGGTACAGACCTTCATCATTTACTCCTGATCTGTCTGCCAAGTCTGTTCCCACTCCTGTCTATCCTTCATTTGATTTTCAAGCTAATATTAATTGACGGCACATGCTCATGTTAGCCATAGTTAGTTAATTGTTCCCTGACATGTCTAGAAGCGAATGAAATCCTTCCCCCCTCCTTTCTAGTCTTTTTTTTTATACCTCACAACCTTTATCCTCTTCCCCAGGTCTCTATTTCAGTGACAATGATTCCCTTCCTGTTCCTCAAATAAAATACTCTTCTCCCTACATGCATTTCACTGCATACTCCCTTGCTTGGAGTGTTCTTCCTTGTATTACTTACTGGCTTCCCTGATTTGCTTCCAATAAAATGTCACCTATGGGAAGCTTTTCTCAAATCCTAATTCTAGTGCTTTCCCTTTTAATTCCCCCTCTCCAGCCCCTCCCTTTCCCCCACTTTATCTTGCAAGTAGCTTGCTTGTTGATGTAGTTGTTTGCTTGCGTATTGTCTCCTCCTCTAGATTATGAGTTGTTCTAGGACTGGGAGTTTTTTGTTTTTGTTTCATGGGACTGCCATATTGCCTACTGAAGGACCCCCCCCCCAAAAAAAAATTGAGGTGAATTAAGAAGTGAAAAGCATATCAGAAATTCTGCATTCTCCTAATCAATAATTGAAAGCCACAGTATAAAGGTCTGATAATTCTACAAGGAGTCAAAGCAGCACAAACAAAACAATTCAGAGTTATTAAATCTTACTAGAGAGCATTAAAAGCAAAGGAATGAGAAAAGAGAGTACCCTTGAAGAAGAATAATGTGGAAAGTTGCTAAAAGTCTCACAAAAATAAAGGTTGGATCAAAAATATTGCTACACCATTAATCATCTACAGAGTGGTTAAATCAGAAGGGACTTGAAATGAGGTTTTGTGCAAAATTACCATTCACTAAAGCTAGATAAGATCCGTAATTACTCATTCAGATGGTTTCACAGTGATAAATTAGTTACTAGCAAAGGATTTTATCAGCATCTCCCTTGTTTTATTCCTGATTCTGTCTTTGTTATTAGAAGACATCACTTATTACCAAAATTTAAGAGAACATAAATAATTCTTCCAAATATAGGAAATTATGTTTGTGTATTTCATATAGAACATTCATAGCTTATCAATAAATATATCACTTGATGTTCAGAAATTGTGCTAAGAGATCTCAAAGATATATAGAACAACATTATCAATTTGCTTACTGATTTAGTAGTTGAAAAAGCATATTGGTTTTAGGGGATAATAGTTATATTTTTAAATACTTTTTTCCTGCACATTATTTCATTTGATACTTCAAGTAACCATATTAACTATTCCTCTTTCATAGATAAGAAGACTGATATTTGATAACAACTTACACTAATAAGACTGAGCTGGGGCTCATCCAGATATTTTGACTCAAGTTCATTTCTATATAGTCCCATTGTCTCATAGTTAAGTATAATTTCATGTATACTTCATGGTACTTATAATGAAGAGAATAAAATGTCAGAGTTGATCATCACATGATCTTGTTGTTTTATATATATGTAGTGTTCACTTGGTTCTACTCACTTCACTCAGTATTAGTTCATGTCTTTCCAAACTTTTCTGAAATTAGCCTGCCACTCATTTCTTATAGAACAAAAATATTCAATTAAATTCATTTACTACAATTTATCCAGCCATTCCCCAGTTGATGGGCATCTATTCAATTTCCAATTTCTTGCCACTACAAAAAGGACTGGTACAAATATTTTTGCATATTTGGATTCTTTTCCCTTTTTTATGATCTCTTTGGGATACAGACCCAGTACTGAACCTGCTAGATCAAAGAACAGGCAGTTTTATAGTCCTTTGGGGATAATTCCAAATTGCTTTCCAGAAAAGTTGGATAAATTCATAGCTCCACTAAGAGTGCATTAGTGTCCCAGTTATCTCTGAATCCTCTCCAACATCTGATATTATCTTTTCCTGTCATTTTAGCCAGTCATCATTATGAAGTGGTAAGTACTTCAACTTTGCATTTCTTTACTCAATAATTATTTAGAGCCTTTTTCCTCCCATATGACTAGAAATGTCTTCAATTTCTTTTTTTCTTTTGATTGAATTGGATTGGATACAGTTGGCAATTAATAAATGTTAATTGATTTTGTTTTTATTCATGAATTAGTTTTAATTGATTTGTAGTATGGATTTAATAAGTTAGCTCAATGAGTCAGTGGATAAGAGTGCTAACCCTGGAGTTAGAAAGGTCTGGTAATAGACAGGATTGGAGAGCTGATGTGCCCTGCAGGTGAGGAAAGTTCAAATTTGGAAAGAGGAAAAAAGATTTATACTACATATACCCTCCTCTCCCCCTTAAAAAAAAAATGCTGCTCAAGGATAGAGACTGGCTCTTTTTCCTTTCTGGTATCTCCTACAACACAGAGCTGAGCACACAGTAAGTGCTCACTACTTGTGGCTTCAGTTTCTTCATCTGAAAATTGTTGGTTCGTATCCTTTGAGCATTTGACCATTAATTGGGGAATGGCTTGTATTCTTATTTCAGTCAATTCTTTTTATATTTTAGAAATGACACCTTTATCAGAAACTGGCTGTAACAGTTTTTCCCCATAACAATTTTTCCTTCTCCACAGATGTGAGTAGTAGACTATTCTTTGCCCTCTTCGTTTGATTAGTCTCATCCTTTATGTCTAAATAAAACATGAATCCATTTCCACATTATCTTGGTATAAGGTATTAGATGTTGGTCAGTGCCTAGTTTCTGCTGTACTATTTTCCAATTTTCTTTCTTTCTTTTTTTTCTTTTCTTTTTTTTTGCTGAGGCAATTGGGGTTAAGTGACTTGCCCAGGGTCACACAGCTAGGAAATGTTAAGTGTCTGAGATCAGGTTTGAACTCAGGTCCTCCTGACTTTAGGGCTGGTGCTCTAATCACTGCACCACCTAGCTGCCCCTATTTTCCAATTTTCTTAACCAATTTTTGTCAGTTCTTGTCCCAGAAGCTGAAGTCTTTGGGTTTATCAAACACTAGACTACTTTAATCTTTAACTATTGTGTCTTGTGTACCTAATCTATTCCACTAATCCACTACTTAATCAGTAACAAATGGTTTTGATGTCTGCCACTTCCGCAACATAGTTTTAGGTTTGGTATGGCCAAGCTAGCTGCCTTTGCATTCTTTTCCTCCCTCTCCATGAATTCCCTTGATATTCTTGACTTTTTTGTTCTTCCAGATGAATTTTTTGTTATTATTTCTAGCTACATAAAATACTTATTTTGGGGGGTAGTTTGGTATGGCACTGAATAAGTAGATTAATTTAGATAGAATTGCCATTTTTATTACAATACTCAACCTACCTATGAGTACTAGATATTATTCCAGTTGTTTAGATCTAACTTTGTGTGAAAAGTGTTTTGTAATTGTGTTCAAAGATCCTAGCTTTGTCTTAGCATGTAGACTCCAAAATATTTTATATTGTCTACAATTATTTTAAATGATCCATTGCATATAATGCTTGCTGATGGTTTTAGGTAGATGCTACTTATTATTTTAAGGAAAAATCCATTTATTACTGTGCTTTCTAGTATTTTTATTAGGAATCGGTGGTGTTGGATTTTGTCAAATGCTTTTTCTGCATCTATTGAGATGAAAATGATTTCTGTTTTGTGGTTCATATGGTCAATTGTGCTAATAGTTTTCCCGATATTGAACTTAGCCCTACATTCCTGCTATATTTCCTGCTTGGTCATAGTGTATTATCATACTGATAAATTGTTGTAATCTCTTTGCTACTCTTTTATTTAAGATTTTTGCATAGATATTTATTAGGCAAATTAGTCTATAATTTTCTTTGTTTTGGCCCTTTCTGGTTTGGGTATCAGCCCCATATCTGTGTCATAAAAGGAATTTAGTATGACTCTTTCTTTACCTATATTTCAAAGTAGTTTAAATAGTACAGGGATTAATTGTTCCTTAAACATTATTTGGTAGAATTCACTTGTAAATCCATCTGGCCATGGAGATTTTTACTTAAGGGGGTTCATGAATGCCTTCTTCAGTCTCTTTCTTTTTCTTTTTCCTTTTTTTTTTTTCCGTTTTGCTGAGGTGATTGAGGTTAAATGACTTGCCCAGGGTCACACAGCTAGGAAGTGTTAAGTGTCTGAGACCAGATTTGAACTCAGGTCCTCCAGACTTTAGGGCTTGTGCTCTATCCACTGCACCACCTAGCTGCCCCAATTTTTTTCAAAAATGGGAGTATTGAAGTATTTTATTTCCTCTTCTGTTAATCTGGGTAATTTATATTTTTGTAAGTATTATTCCATTTCATTTAGATTTTCAGATTTATTGGCATGCACTTGGACAAAATAGCTCCTAATTATTGCTTAAATTTCCTCTTTATGGTTGATAAGTTCACTCTTTTCATTTTTGATTCTGATAATTTGATTTTTTTCTTTCCCTTTTCTAATTAAATTAACCAAAGGTTTATCTATTTTGTTGTTTTTTTTTTCAGGAATCCAACTCTTGTTTTATTTATTAGTATAGTAGTTTTCTTACTTTCAGTTTTATTAATCTCCTTTGATTTCCAGAATTTCAAATTTGGTGTTTAATTGGGTGTTTTTATTTTTTTATTTTTTTACCTTTTTTAGTTGCATGCCCAATTTATTGATCTTCTCTTTATTTTATTCACATAAGCATCCCAGTGATATAAAATTTCTTCTAAGAACTGCTTTGGCTTCATCCCATAAGTTTTGATATGTTGTCTCATTATTGTCATTCTCCTGAATGAAATGATTGGTTGTTTTTATGGTCTGCTGTTTGACCCATTCATTCTTTTTTTTTTTTTTTTTTTTGCTGAGGCAATTGGGGTTAAGTGACTTGCTCAGGGTCACACAGCTAGGAAGTGTCTGAGACCAGATTTGAACTCAGGTCCTCCTGACTTCAGGGCTGATGCTCTAACCACTACGCCACCTAGCTGCCCCGACCCATTCATTCTTTAGGATTAGATTATTTAGTTTCCAATTAATTTCTGATATAATTATCTAAATTTTAAAAAAGAGATATGGCCTTTCACTTTTTAGTCTGTGGAGTACTTTTGAACTAATTGGGGCATTGGTCTAAATCTAATTTTTATCAAGTTACTTTATGGTTTTCTTAACAGTTTGGTAAAATTTGGAGTTTGGTTCATAATCTGAGTTATCTGGTTTATTAAATGCATCTGTCATTGGTGTTTTTTTTAATCGGTAAAAAGAGGATGGTTATACTAGGTAACCTTAAGTTCTCTTCCATTTCTAAAATATGATCCTGGCTTTTGCTTTGTAACTATGAGAGCTAAAATGGGTGATCATAGATTCATAAGCATTATTATAGATTGCATAGAAGCCAATTAAAATCATGCTCAGTTTACTTTACAAAACAATAACCATGAATTAATAGCAACATTAAAAAAAAATTTTTTTTTTTTTTGGTCAAGTAAGTAAAGATGCTTTTTTACCTAGTGTGGTCTTTGTTCATATTTTGAGTTTTAGTAATTTTTACTTTGTATTAATCCATATAGATTTTCAGTTCTTTTTTAAAGGGCAATATAGAAGTTTCATTACATTTTTAAGTACATTTTAATTAGTGTAATTTTAATGAAATTAAACATTTACGATTTTATAAAATTATAGCACTGGATAGCACTTCACAACAGAAAGAAATGTGCATTTATGCAGTGTTAGTTTAAGACAGATTTCCTTAGCATTCTTATAATAATACCACTTTTTTGCAGGTTATGTATTATTTTTTCTTCTGTTGTTCCAAGACTTTTGTTTGGCAGACAGGAACTATTTTGTACATTTTTGAAATAACATAAACAAAATATCTTTTCCTAAGCAAAATGATAGGAACTATTTCTGACTTCCTGTTTTACTTAAAAGAAGTTCATACTTATCATTTATTACCTCATTTATTACTGATTTTTAAAAAATCAGTTTCTTAGTTTATATTTGTTGATTTGGTAGAACAAAGTCTTCCTCAATTTCCTTATTTGTAAAACAAGATGCTTGCATGAGATGATTTCTAATGCCCTTTCCAGCTTTCTGAGGGAATGAAAATCTGGGTTTGTTTTCATCATAATGACAATAGTTATGGAACTGAATCAAAGATTTTGTTTTAGTCACAATCTAGCTATATAACAAGTCATTTTTTGGTAATTTGATAAGTCATTAACCTCTGCAGCCTTTTAGCATACATTTATTGCACCTGAACCAATATATTGTTTCCTTGTTACAGGTGTGGTTTTTTGTTTGTTTGTTTGTTTGTTTTTGTTTTTTTGAATAAAATATAGCAACACACTAGTGGCCTCTATTTGGAAGAATGTCGCTAGTGCTCTTATCTTTTGTTATAACTGTTATGGCCTTCATTAAGAAAGATCCCTCAGGTAAAGGGTGTGAAACAGTGCTGTGCATGTGATAGAAGAAAATCCATTATTTAATAGAGAAAGGAGCAAAGAAATATGAAGCCATTTTGAAAAGAAAAATTGCAGTCCATCAGAAAACCATATGAAAAATGATCTAAATTACTAATAAAAGAAATGCAATTTAAAACCACTTTGAGTTTTCTTTTCATACCCATTGTATTACCAAATGTGATAGAAATGGATTGAGCCAATTATTGTAAGATACTGTGGGATAATAGGTGTACTGCCTATTGTTAGTGGAATGTTTCACCTATTCTGGAAAGCAGTCTGTCAGTATTACTATTTTGAAGACATTAAACACATAGGGAAAAGAACTGTCTGAAAAAAAAATATTTATAGCAACAGTTTTGTTGTAGCAAAAAAAAATGGAAACAAATTGACCAACCACCAGTTGGGGAAATGACTGAATAAATTATTGCATATGGATATAGTAGATTATTATACCATAAGAATTAATTCTTCCTTTGATTCTGTATCCTCTTTGAATTTTGATTTTGGTTTTTCACTTTTGATTTTAATCTATCAATCACTAGACCATTTATTAAGAGTCTTCTATGTATCAGACCCTGTACCATTTGATAAAGATGCTTTCTTTTTTCTTTTTCTTTTTTTTTTTAACTCTTTATCAGAAACTCATTCTAAAGATATAACATGCAAAATAAATATGTAGATTTGTTTTGGTTATTTGTTTTGTCTGTTCTCTTCTGCAATTTTGTTTGGTTGCTGCTGTCTTTAATTGAATGATAGATTGTTTAGCTTTCTACTTTATATTCAAGCTTTTGGTATTGATCTACCTACCATCTTCCAGTATCTTTCCTTAAGCTCCTCAATCTTTTTCTCAAGCTACTTCTGTTTATTTTATTTATTCAAAACAAACATTTCCTTATTAAATAGTTGTTCTTGATTTTGTGCTAATTATAGTTTTCCAGTACCTTCAGCTTTTTTAGTTTAATTTCCACTTTTATTCCATTTAACTGAATTTAGAAATTATTTCTTCTAATTGCCCCATGTTTTTCTACAATGTGTTGTGATGTAACTTACTGACAAATAATATGAAACCATTGTCTCATTGGTAAAAAATTTCCAGTTTTGTTAGATTAAAGTAAGGGGGCATTCTAAAAGAATTGATATTTTCTGTTCATGTCATATGTATTTGTGGCTTGCCAGCTTTAGTGATCAATGTTATCTACACTTAGACATTTCTAGCAAGGATGTTACATTGCCATTTTCTCTTTGTTCCAATCTATTTTGCCCTCTTGTAGTACTAGAATATGAA
>JAJPUD010003726.1:205951-220049 GCA_023553655.1 Myrmecobius fasciatus
GATTAATAGGAGTAGTGAAATGGCACTGTTACTGTATTTTACTGTATCACTGATGATGATTGGCAGAGTTTATATATATATATATATCGGCACAGAGTTCATTTGACCAGTGTTTCAGGGTTTCTACCACAGCTTGATACTGTCTCTGAGTCTACCTTGGATGACAATCCTTTATTTTTTTTTTTTTTAGGTACTATGCAGATGATTCTCAGATCTGACAACTTCCAACTACTTTAACAGTCTGAAATTTTCAAATCCTTCATGGATATTTTGAATTGTTTACTCTGTAGATACATTATATTCAACATGTCAGAAATGGAAATCTTTATTTTTCCTCCAGAATCCTCAGGTAGAGGCACTAATTTTTTTGTTATGGTTAAGGACAGCACCATCCTCACAGTCATACAAACTCACAACACCGTTATCTTCTGAGATTTGTCACTCTATCACCCAATTGTTTGATTCTCTCTTTTATTTCGCATATATATAATTGTTTCTATTCTCTGACATCGACACTTTTGGGAAATGGCTTTTTATCCTTTATCTACTAAGCCAGTTACTGATTGGATATTGGTATTAAAAAGATGAAATTTCATTTCAAGGGAAAAATGAATCAACAAGCATTTATTATTATAAGCCAGCCATTGTGCTAAGCTGTAGGGTTATAAATCAAAAGTCAAAGGAGACATTTGTTAGGTATTGTACCTAAGGGCAATGGGTCTTATCTCTATGTTGAGTCTCATCCCTTTAAGAGCTTTGGTGTGCATTCCAGTGGGCCAAGCTCAGCTTATCTATTCAAAGGAGTGTCATGAGGAGCCAGAGGATAGATTATGGCAGTTCTTTATTCAGGATCTCATCTCCTCCATCTTTTCCATTGCTGTGCCACCTTTCCCTTACCACTAACCTTGCTTATGTCTTCCCTCCTTTCCTAGCCTCTTCTCATCACCTGACCCCTCCTCCTTGCTTACCTTTCTTTCCCACTCTGTGATCACACCATTTGTCCATATCCCCACACCCAATCATCATTAATTAAGTTTGTATTGAAAGGAGGTATTCAATTTTGGAGGGTCTCAATTCTTCTTTCAATAACAGAGCACTTCCTCAAAACAAGCCATTCAGTATCATTATAATGAAACCATATTACCAGCAATCTTTAGGGACAGACTTCTTTTACTGGGGTCCCAAAATCTCAGACCCTGACAGACATTGTCATCAAGAAGCTTGGCCTCGCACTCCTAGTAAAAATTTCATGAACCCACGGAAATGATCATATTCACAACCTAAACTTACTACAGTGCTAAAAATCTTAATACCCACTATTCTAATAGGAGAGATTATATATGCAAATCAATATATAAAAATAAGTACAGAATAAGTGGGAGGAAAGAAATAAAATGGTATTTAAAAAACATATTGGCCAGATTATGACTAGCAGGCAGATGGGTAGCCCCCCTTGAGTTAACTGTTATTTGATTTATATCTTTGTCAAATATTATGCATGGTAGATGATCTAGCTTCATAATTGCATAAAAAAAAAGCTTGGACTAAGTTGCATTTGGGAAATTATTCAGCATTTTCACTAATTCTAAATTTCTTGCTTCTGGACCAGCTCAGGTTTTGTTTTGTTTTGTTTTGTTTTCCTTTAAACTCTTGTAAATTGTCAGTGATTTTATATGACTGTCAATGATAGAATATCACAGTTTAAAAATAACAAAATTGCAGGTAAATCCATAGCATAATGGAAAGACGCACAGTGGATATAAATAGGGTACATCGTAGTCCCAATCATGATTCAGGCATGAGATGTACTATGAAAAATAACATCATTGGACTTAACTGAATGGAAATCAATGTAGGAAGAATGAGTGATTATGGATGAAGTAAATTTGTTTAATAGAAACTTGTTCTTTTTAGTAGAGTTTACTCTTTTCTATTAGGGTGATGGTTGAGTTTCAAAAAAAAGCTTCTTAGTAAAACTGAAAAAATAAAAAGCCTCATCACAGTAGTTGAAATTAAATGAAGGTTTTTTTTTTTTCCCCTAGTAATTAAAAGATTATGAATATTTTTCCTTCTGGAAAAAGATCATACTTGGATAGTAATATAATATAATAATAATATCATTTTTCTTCCACATAATTTCTCTGCCCCTGAAGATGTATTTTTATTTTGTTGAAGATTTTAGGTAGCTATGTGGCACAGTATGATAGAATGTTGGGCCTAGAATCAGGTGGATTTGAGTTCAAATCTAGTTTCACACACTTACTAGCTGCAAGACCTTGAACAAATCACTTAATGGCCTTTTGCTTCAGTTTCCTCAGCTATAAAATGGAAGTGATAAGAGCAGCAACTATCTCCCTGGGCTGTTGTGAAGATGAAATGAGGTAAAATTTATAGAGCACTTATTAGCCTACTGCCTAGGATACTTAATAGATACTTATTTCCTTCTCTTATCTTTTGATGGAAATTTATGTTTGCTTGACAGTTCTGCAGTTATGATAATTTAATTTTTTTGTATGAATTTATTAGTGTCATAAACTCAAAAAATATACTTTTGGATCATCTTGCATATTACTACAAGAACAACTTATCTACCCAAATACTAATGTATCAATATAAATATATAAAATTATTCTGGACACAAGGTTGTATCTCATTTTTCTTATAGCTCTGACAAGTTATTTCTTCAGTTTTCCTTTTAATCATATTTGTAGAACTTAATTTTCCAAACTAGCTATCTACTTTATTTTCTTTATATGGTCATTCACTTTGTTTTAGTTAGTTCCTTTTAACAAATGTATTTCCAGGGTATTTGATTTCATCTTGGGAATTTTAGTACTTCTATGGGATTATATTATTTTTCATAGTCTTTCAATCATGTCTTAGTTCTGTATGTTTTGAATAGTTAATTGTTGATTTAGTAAAATGATTTGTGACTCCACCATTTATCTTAGAAAGTATGATAAATATTTAAGAATTTTGCAGTGAATTTATTATTTAACTTTACTGCAATAGAAAATGAAGCATGTGGGAAGTACTTGAAATGATGATAATTATGTAATACTTTACAAACATTTAAGCCACTTAAAATTTTTGTGTTTTATTTCTTTGCTTTTTGATGTTGGATGAGGTGCTACTTATAGAACTGGAATCAGAATGATTTGGAACATAACATTCTGATATTATCCAATGCTACATTTTTTAGTATCACCAAAATTTCTCCTAATATCCATCTTCTCATTCCTCTCAGACAAGCATCTCATACAGAAAATAATAATTTTTAAAGGAAAAATGAGGGGAGTAAAGAAGAATCAGTATTGTAACTGTCGACTTACTATGCCTGCAAATGAATTGTGGTCAGGCTATCTTCTCATTTCTTTTATTTGAGACTATACTTTTTTGTAATTTTGTGATGCTCACTTTTGTTACAAATTTTTCCCTCCTTCCCCCTACCCCTTGCGTTAGATGGCAGAAGCCTGATACATGTTAATTATGTTAAAATACTTGACAAATCGAATATGTGTATACATATTTTACAGATATCTTGCTGTACAAGAAAAAGCATATCTACAAGGGGAAAAAAAACTTGAGAAGGAAAACATAATGTAAGCAAACATCAATAAAGAGCATGAAAATGCTATGTTGTGGTCCACATTTCATATGCCTCTTTCTGGGTGTATTTGGCTTTCTTCACTGAACAATTGGACTTGGTTTGAAACATTTCATTGCTGAAGAGAGCCATGTCCATCAGAATTGATCATCATATGGTATTGTTGTTGCCGTGTATAATGATCTCCTGGTTCTGCTCATTTCACTTATCAGTTCATGTTGATCTCTCCAGGCTTCTCTGAAATCATCCTGCTGGTTATTTCTTACGGAACAATAATATTCCATGACATTCATATACCATAGTTTATTCAGCCATTCTCCAATTAATGGGCCTCTACTCAAGTTTCCAGTTTCTAGCCACTACAAAAAGGGCTGCCACAAACATTTTTGCACATGTGGGCCCCTTTCCTTTCTTTAAGATCTCTTTGGGATATAGGTCCAATAGAAACACTTCTGGGTCAAAGGGTATGCACAGTTTGGTGATCTTTTTGAGCATTGTTCCAAATTGCTCTCCAGAATGGTTGAATTCGTTTACAACTCCATCAACAGTGTATCAGTGCCCCAGTTTTCTCACATCCCCTCCAACATTCGTCATTAATTTTTCCTGTCATCTTAGCCAATCTGACAGGTGAGTAGTGGGCAATATTTACTTTTGAAAATGGACAAATCTTAATTATTATAGAGGTTTTTCCTTAGATATAGTTGAAATTTTCCAAGTAATTATGTACTTGGTAATAGTTGTGCTCTTAGATCTAAGCCTAACTAGCCTTAGAAATGGTCCTTTTTCCATAATAAAATTCATAATTCCAGAATTTTTTTCAAGTGGTCAGACCAATTCATAGCTCCATAAATAATATATCAATATATTTACCCCCCAGACCTTTTTAATTAGCCATATTTAAAAATTTGTGATTTAGCTATACATTTATTTTATTGTATAGAGTAATAAATTTGTATACAACCTTATACAAAATAGAGATTTAAAATGAAGCACAGATAAAATAATATTTTGAAAATAATGACAGATACTTTTTTGTTGTTATTAATGATATTTTAAGTGAAAAAAATTATAGCAATAGAATATAATGAGCTGGCCTTGATTTCAGGAAGAGTTGCGTTTAAATTCTGCTTGATATATGACATGATAAAGGAAAGTTACTTATTTTCTCAGTGCTGACCTGAGTTGGTAGAAGTAGTTTACTTTATCTGGGAATTCCTGCACTAGTGAAATCACAAGTCCAGTGTCTAACTCCATTCATTAATATAAGACTTATATTTTTGAATAAACTTCATTATTATTTTTGAAAATCTTGGGTTTTGATACCTTAATTTTTTAAAGAAAATTGTTTAAAGAGTCACCAAAACTTCTCATTTGAAAGACTTTTTAATAGATTAGACAATTCTGTTACCATGTTTATAATTTATAGATATAAGAATATTTATAGATGACACATTGAGGCAGCTAGTTGGTATAATGGATAGAGCCTTGGACCTGGGGTCTGGAAGACCTGAGTTTGGGTCCTGCCTCAGATCTTTGCTGGCTATGTGATCCTGAATAGTAAGTTGTTAATTTGTTTACTTCAGTTTCCTCCAATGTATAGTAGATATTAAAAATTACTTGTTTCACAGCATTATTTTCTGTTTCTTTCTCTTCCCCTCCTCCCCCCTCTTTCTGACATATACATACACACAATTTTATTTTTTCCTCCCCCAAAGTCTGGGGATTTTAACCTTTTTATCATAGTACTTTTGCCTTAGGACTCCTCCTGATGTAATTGGTGATGTCCCTTCTTAAGGACCCACTTAAAGACCTTATTTGAAGAGTTGCTTACAACTTTGCTTTTTTTTTTTTTTTTTTCAATTCCTTTTTTATCCAATTTTTTATAATCCCATTTAGGCTTTTTTTTTTTTTTTTAGCAAAGATGCTAGAGTAGTTTGCTATTTCCTTTCCAACTCATTTTACAGATGAAGAAACTGAGGCATAGTTGATTAATTGATTTGCCCAGAGTCAAATAGTATCTAATTTAGGATTTGATCTTCTTGACTTTAGGCTATGGGCTCTATTTTTGCCATGTAACTCTCTTTCCTCCCTTCTTCAAACATCTCCAACTCTAGGATTATGGTCATAATTGGAAAAAGCACAGTTTGGATATGACCTGTTTGAAAGTAGTTAATATAAGAAAGTATTAAGGGTTTTAGGTGAGTTGAAAGCTCAATATGAGTCAGCATTCTTGTGTGGCTGCCAAAATATCTAATGCAATCTTGATCTACACCAACAAAAGTATCCTGTTCAGAAAAAGGAAAGTCATATTCCCATTGTTACTTATTAATTAGGCAGCATTAGGAAAAAAAAAGTTCATTTAAGGACACCATAGTTTAAGAGGGATGTTGGCAATTTACAGTACATCTACAAAAGGATATTCTCCTTGGAATTAATCAAAAGCAATTTATTAGGTGCCTTGTGTATAATAGTTAATGTGCTAGGCATTGGGGATATAATAATAAAAGTGAAATAATATCTGCCTTCAAGAAACTGCATCCTAAAAGAGGAGACAACAGAGAGGGTGTGTGTGTGTGTGTGTGTGTGTGTGTGTGTGTGTGTGTATTATGCTGAATGGTTGGTCTGATTCACAGTTCCCAGCAAATATTAAAGTGCCTATCTTTCTATTGACTTTGCTTGTCTACTTTGGAAATAAAATACATGACCATTGATTGAGCAGTGATCAAACAAATTCTTCTACATGGATGTAATGGATTATAAATGTTGTAAGAAATGATTTTATAATGAGAACAGAGATAAAGTATGGAAAGATTCTTACTTAAGCTTAGTGAAATAAGTAGTAGAACCAGGAAAACAATGTACTTGTACAATGACCACAATAGTGTAAATGAAAACACCAAGAAAACACTTAAAACTAAATTTGTGAAATTATGACGGGATGTCTTTGAAAAGATTATACATAAAACTACCTCTCCCCACCCAGTCTTTTTTTTTTTGCAAAGGTCACTAACCATAGGTGTATAAAACTTAATGTAATATTGTATACATACTATATGTGTGTGTGTGTGTGTGTGTGTGTGTGTGTGTGTGTGTGTGTGTGTGTGTGTAAAAGTTTTGTTGAACTCTCTCTCTCCCCTCCCCCCCCCCATATTAGAAGGGATAGGTGATTTAAAAACAACAGTACAATGACAGGATACAACATGAATTGAAGATAATATTAAGATGACCTAGCACTTAGGGAAATCAAGACCAGCTTCAAGGGAAGAGGGAGTTGGATTTTTGAAGGAAACTAGAATCCAAGGAACAGTATTGAAGACATAGTACATTCCAGACATGAAAGAACAAGATCCAGTGCAAAGACATAGAAAATGGAGTATTGTCTTTGAGAAACAGCAAGAAGACCAGTATGGCTGGGCTTCAAGTGGCAAAATAAAAATGATTGGAAAAGTAGGATAGGGTCAAGATAAATTTCAAACACTGGTAAACATTTTCTTGGGCAAAGTAAAATAGTTAAGTTTATTAATACACAATTAAATTTTATTTTTTAAAATAACTTTAAGGTGATCTTTATTTTTGCTGTAGTTATTTGTTTTAGCTGAGATGTATAACCTGTTGGTTTACAAAATACTTTTACATATATATTATATATGCAAAATATATAATATATATGTAAATATATGTACATATATATATTTACATATATATTGTCTACAATCTTGAGCATAGGTGTTTATCCCTTGTTTTGGGGATACTTTCTCCGTACTTTCATGAGGATGCTCAGAATTTACAGACTCACCTGACTTTTTTTGACAGTGATTCCAATAAAGTCTTAAATGAAAATGTGTTTTATTAATAAATGTTGTTTAAAGTAACCTGTTTATTTTTTGAAGTTCAAAAATAATTTTTCTCTTACTCCTCACCTCTACCCTCACCTCTGTTGGGGGAGACACATGAAACCAATAACTTGAACAGCTATGTGTATTCAAGCAAAACAAATTTCCATTACTTCCCACTTTCAAAAAGCCTATGCTACTATATTACCATGTTATGCGGTAGAATAAGTAAAAACTCCAGTTGCCCGGTGCCTATGAATTAAATTGTTTTTTTTTTGGTGGTGGTGGTGGTTGTTGTCATCATTGTTGTTTTACATCAATAGTTTTTCACTTTTAGGCTTTTTCTTTTTTTGTTTTTGATCACGCTGTATACTATGGTTCCAGTAATTTTGTTTTATTGTGAACTTTGATATTCCTTGAAATGTTAGACTTCCCCAATACCAGCAGCTTCCATAGTAATTTTGATATTTGTGAAGAATGCTATTTAAGATCTACAATTTATGCATGCTTCTTTGAAGTAATATTCTTAGTTATAGAATTAAAAAAACATTAAAGAGAGCAATGAAATGTGCATATTACATGAAATCTACCATTCAAATGATAGTACTCAGTAAGAGTGGAAAAGCCAAGTCAGTCAGGTTTGATTTGGTTAAGGTGAAACATTCTGAATTAGCCTACTATCAGTAGAAGTACACATCCATTTTCATGTTGCAAAATAAAACCATAATATTTTTGATCAAAGTAATTCACAGGCTGAATTAATTTATATTCCTAGATCTGGACTTGACTTTATTGAGATAACCTAACCTGTCCTTTGTTTTGAAAGATCATGACATCAGGGAGGTGATTCCATGATATGCAAGTGAATTAGATTTAAATGAGAGGGGGCTGTGCCATGTCATCTGCCTTACTTTCACCTCTAGAGCCATCTGGGTTCAGTGGTAAGAAATAGATTAGGATGAGGGGCCCTGAATGCAATGGGAGACCTTGACTTTTTTAAGCTAAGATCTTCAACAGGTCTTAGTTTGACTGAGGCTGCTGATAAGGGTATAAGTAAAAAAATTTTAGTGAGGAAAGAAAAGAGCCCAGGCAAGAGTCTTATGGTACACCTGTAGTTAGTAGCTGTCTAGTTTGCTGGTGATCCAGCAAAGACTAGTTAGATAAAGAGCAGTGTCATGAAAATCCAGAGAGAAATATTTAGAAAAGATGCTGGTTAACAGTGTTGTCATATGCTGTAGAGAGGTCCTAAAGGATGAAGATTGTTAAAATAATGTTAGATTGAGCAATTAAAAGATCATTGGTAACTTTAGAGAAAGTAGTTTTACTAATGAAGTGGAAATTTAAATTGCAATGGATTTAGGAGAGAGAATGACAGCAGAAGTGAAGATAGTAAATGTTCTCTTAAGCTGTTTGAGGAGGGGAATAGAATATAAAATCATAGCTATCAGAGATGGTAAAATCTATTTAGTCCATGTTAAAGGTGAGGAAGACTTGGGTACAAGGTTGGTAAGGTTGGATTAAGCTAGTAGATAAGAGTTTGATGATTAAAAAGATCTGGAGAAGATAGTAGGTGAGATTCTGCATAAGATTAGAGTGAATTTGATCCAAGGATATGTGTAGATAAATTGGCTGTGGCGGGGAAATGGACCCTTTCTTTTGGGACTAGAGTAAAAGGAGAAACATAGTCTAGGTTTGTGATTTATGTCTAGGTTTGTGAGATAAAAAGAGTAAACTCACAATGAATGGTCTTTTTTTTGATGAGGTGTGAGTTGAGATAGATGTTAGAGGCTTAAAAAAATTTTTGGAGTAGTCTTTGGACATAGAAAATCAATCGAAGAAGGCCAAAAAAGTTAGCATGTTGTGTTGAATGCCCACTTGATTGATGTCCAATAGCAAAAATTTATATTGAATACAATAAGTAGATTGTATGTCTTTCTTCAGCTCTGTAAATAGAATAAATAGGAGCAGTGAAGTGGGTGGTGAAAATAATTCAGGCTTGAGTTTCAGAATAGTATGAATAACAAGTAGTAAGATCTGAGCAATGGATTTGAAAATGTAGCATTGAACTGGTCAAGATTAATAAAAGATAGTATCTGAAGCAAGTGTGATTTCCATGAATAGTACTGAGGAAGAAAAGAGATTGAATTAGCCTTATATTATAAAAAAAGAAAATTGTTCCCAAATAATTAGACCCTACTTGTAGTTTGTAGTTGTAGTCTGCCTTGTTCATTTGGTGACCTTAGTTTTATTATATGTAAAATAAGGACCCTAGACTAAAAAAAATGTTATGAGATTGGTCAGTTCTCAGAAAATTGTCATAAAAGAAACTGTTTAAAGAAATTGAAGATATTTCTCATGAGAAAGAGTCGGAGTGTATTTGAGTTTGTCTTTAGGTAAAGAGTTTTCTTGTGAAAATCAAATTAATTCTTTTTCTAGTGTTTTGAAGTCTAGAAATATGATCAATGGATGGAAACTTACAGAGATGTATATTTTTGACTCTAGAAGGAAAATGTTTCTAGGAATTGAAGTATTTTTAACAGGGAATAGATATTTAATGATGTAAAATTCCCTTTGACATCTTAGAGTTGAAAGGTACTCTGTTGACCAGTTAGTGAGGAACTAACTATTGTATAATCCTGATTCATTGAGGATTTCTAGTCCTACACTTGACTTCTAAGGCACCCAATTCCACTTTGGGACAGCTTTAATTGTTGTTTTTCATTACAGCCATCTGGAATTTGCCTCTTCGCAGCTTCCATCTGTCATCCTTATGTCTGACCACTGTGATTAAACTATGTAAATCTACTCCCTCTTTCACATATCAGCCCTTTAGGTACTTGAATACTGGAATTGTATAAAAACAAAACCTGTTGGGGAGAATTTTTTTTTTCTCTATGTGTAAGGTTCTGTGATTTTTAATGTATGATTTTATGTATGCCACTTTAATGAGTTTCTTCATTAAATATCTTGTACTCCCAAAATTATTCTTGTACTTATATTCACTTAATAATATTGAAAGTATCCATTAAACAAGGCATTTTCTGGTTTGTTTTGGAAATTGTATTCTCAGTGCATAGCACATAGAATCCCTTAATGTTTATTGATTGATTTACATTAGAAATATCACATTTGTCCTGAAACAATTACTAACAAGGATTTGCTTTTTTTACCCAAAGCACATTTTTGTTAAATGAATTTTAATGATCTACTGGCTCTTATCAAGCTTTAATTGAAGGTCTACTTCTTTTAACAGACCTTTCCTGCATCTTCTCTCTCTTGTGTGTTTATTTTGTGTATATCCTACATGTAGGATCATATAAAACTTAGTTGACTTTGAAAGCCTTTTACTTTTAGATCCAGCTTACTTTAGTCTTTTTATATATTACTTTCTTTTCGTGAATTCCTTGGCATAGCCTAATTGGCCTTTTTGCTATTCCAAACATAAAACATTCCATTTCTGCAACTTGGCACAGACCTTCCCTTTCATGATTGGAATGTACCACCTCTTTTCTTACATTTTTTGGAATTCCAAGGCAATACCAGTCAGGATGATCTGGTTTCACATTCAAATCTTACATGTATTCTTACACATATTTGCTGTATTCTTAGATGTGTGAATTTACTGCTTAACGATTTAGACAACAATCTTAAGATTATAAGTTATGGAAAGGGTCTTGATCTGAATTGGTAAAGGCAGTTTCCTCACCAAAAATTTGCTATAGCAGTGGAATTACAGGTCTGGTTAGGAGATAAAATAAAAAGATCCTGCATGAATTCATCAGCAAATATATGTCATTCCTATTGTAGAATATAGTTTGTGAAGAACTTTCTCACTTGTGATTGTTCCTAGTGCATATCAGGTGGTTAATAAATTTTGAAATATATTATCTGTAAATTCAAATTGGAATTTCAGTTTTGAAAGGCCATATTTTAATATTCCATATTTTAAAGCAGTAAGTTTATTATTTTATAGGTTTAATTTTCAGTCCAGTCAAGCTCTGTATATAAACTCAGTATAATTCTTTTGAAATTATTGAAAAGTGAACTACATGTAATTCTGCATTTTATCTGAGTTGGGTTTTATCAAAACACATCAAAAACAGATTTTTAAATTAATTTGAATTTAATAAATTTTATTTTCTGGATCTTTATCAGTAATAAGCATATAGTGTTATTTCTGCAAGACAAACATATATAAATAGAAATATGTTTGGATATTGAAATATTGTGATTTTAATTCAGCTGTTCTCTGCCTCTTAATTATGTGGTGGTCTGGCCCTGAATTTGTAGGTGACTTTTCCCCCAAAGGCTTTGCCTGTGGATCACAGATTCTTACAGGTGCTGCCAAGCTGAATATCAAATTTTTGGTATAGGTTGGCATTTATTATTCTCCTTCTTTTGTATGAAGACCAACTGTACTAAGTTCATAGAGGCTTATCAAAATGTTGACTACTAAGTAAAGAATTTCTTTATAATTAATTCATAAAGACTTTGTCAAATTGTACTGGCAATATAGGACAAGTTTGTAAACAGGGTTCCATGTGGTAGGGGTATTCTTACTAATGATATTAAGAAAATCTAAAGAAATAATTGTATTCAAAACTATAATAGTAGGGGATCTCAACCCTCTCTCAGAACTAGATAAATCAAACCACAAAATAAATAAGAAAGAAGTTTAAGGAGGTAAACAAAATGTTAGAAAAGTTAGATATGATAGATCTTTGGAGGAAATTAAATGGAGACAGAAAGGAGTTTACTTTTTTCTCAGCAGTCCATGGAACTTATACAAAAATTGACCATGTGTTAGGACACTAAAACCTCAAAATCAAATGCGGGAAGGCAGAAATAGTAAATGCATTTTTTTCAGATCATAATGGAATAAAAATCACATGCAATATAAAGCCAGGAGAAAATAGACCAAAAAGCAATTGGAAACTAAATAATTTCGTCCTAAAAAATTAATGGGTGAAACAGCAAATTACAGACACAATTACTAATTTCATCCAAGAGAATGACAATAGTGAGACAAAATTTGTGGGATACAGGCAAAACAGTAATAAGGGGAAATTTTATAGCTCTTGATGCTTATTTGCATAAAACAGAGAAAGAGAAAATCAATGGATTGGGCTTGCAATTAAAAAAGCTAGAGAAAGAACAAATTAAAAACCCCCAATCAAATACCAAACTTGAAATCCTAAAAATAAAAGGAGAGATTAATAAAATTGAAAGTAAAAAAACTATTGAATTAATAAATAAAACTAAAAGATGGTTTATGAAAAAAGCTCTAGTTAATTTGATTAGAAAAAGGAAAGAGGAAAATCAAAGTGTTAGTCTTAAAAATGAAAAGGGAGAGTTTTCCACCAATGAAGAGGAAATTAGAGCAATAATCAGGAGTTACTTTACCCAACTTTATGCCAATAAATTTGATAACCTAAGTGAAATGGAGGAATATCTACAAAAATATAAATTGCCCAGATTAACAGAAGAGGAAATAAATTACTTAAATAGTCCCATTTTAGAAAAAGAAATAGAACAAGTCATTAATCAACTCCCTAAGAAAAAATCCCCAAGACCAGATGGATTTACATGTGAATTCTACCAAACATTTAAAGAACAATTAACTCCAATATTATATAAACTATTTGAAAAAATAGGGAATCAAGGACTCATACCAAATTCCTTTTATGATACAGACATGGTACTGATACCTAAACCAGGTAAAACAAAAACAGAGAAAGAAAATTATAGACCAATCTCCCTAATGAATATTGATGCAAAAATCTTAAATAAAATATTAGCAAAGAGATTGCAGAAAGTCATCTCTAGAATAATACACCATGACCAAGTAGGATTTATACCAGGAATGCAGGGATGGTTCAATATTAGGAAAACTATTAATATAATTGACTATATCAATAACCAAATTAACAAAAAAAATATGATAATCTCAATAGATGCAGAAAAAGCATTTGATAAAATCCAACATCCATTCCTATTAAAAACACTAGAGAGTATAGGAATTAAGGAACTTTTCCTTAAAATAGTCAGTAGCATCTATTTAAAACCATCAGCTAGCATCATATGTAATGGTGATAAACTGGAACCATTCCCAATAAGATCAGGGGTGAAACAAGGTTGCCCATTATCACCATTACTATTCAATATTGTATTAGAAATGCTAGCTTTGGCAATAAGACAAGAAAAAGAGATGAAAGAAAGGAATTAGAGTAGGTCATGAGGAAACCAAATTATCACTCTTTGCAGATGATATATATGATGATATACTTAGAGAACCCTAGGGACTCAACTAAAAAATTACTAGAAACAATTCACAACTTTAGCAAAGTTGCAGGATACAGAATAAAAACACATAAATCATCAGCATTTTTATACATCGCCAACAAAATGCAACAGCAAGAGATACAAAGAGAAATTCCATTTAAAATAACTATCGATAGTATAAAATATTTGGGAATATATCTGCCAAGGGAAAGTCAGGATCTATATGAGCAAAACTACAAAACACTCTCCACACAAATAAAGTCAGATCTAAACAATGGGAAAAACATCAAGTGCTCTTGGATAGGTCGAGTGAATATAATAAAGATGGCAATACTACCTAAAGTAATCTATCTATTTAGTGCTATACCAATCAAAC
>JAJPUD010003726.1:220149-231630 GCA_023553655.1 Myrmecobius fasciatus
ACACAAATAAAGTCAGATCTAACCAATTGGAAAAATATCAAGTGCTCTTGGATAGGTTGAGCGAATATAATAAAGATGGCAATACTACCTAAACTAATCTATCTATTTAGTGTTATACCAATCAAACTCCCAAGAGATTATTTAACTGACCTAGAAAAAATAACAAAATTCATCTGGAAAAACAAAAGGTCAAGAATTTCAAGGGAATTAATGGAAAAAAAAAACAAACAAATGAGTGTGGCCTAGCTGTACCAGATCTAAAACTATATTATAAAGCAGTGGTCATCAAAACCATTTGGTACTGGCTAAGAAATAGAGTAGTGGATCAGTGGAATAGGTTAGGTTCACAGGACAAAATACTCAATGACAATAGTAATCTAGTGTTTGATAAACCCAAAGACCCCAGTTTTTGGGATAAAAACTCACTATTTGACAAAAACTGCTGGGAAAATTGGAAACTAGTATGGAAGAAACTAGGCATTGACCCACACCTAACACCGTATACCAAGATAAGGTCAAAATGGATTTATGACCTAGACATAAAAAATATTATCAACAAATTAGAACAATGTAGGATGGTTTACCTCTCAGACCTGTGGAGGGGGAAGGAATTTGTGACCAAAGAAGAACTAGATATCATTATTAATCACAAAATAGATCATTTTGACTATATCAAGCTAAAAAGTTTTTGTACAAACAAAATGAATGCAGACAAGATTAGAAGGGAAACAATAAACTGGGAAAATATTTTTACATTCAAAGGTTCTGATAAAGGCCTCATTTCTAAAATATATAGAGAATTGATTCAAATATATAAGAATTCAAGCCATTCTTCAATTGATAAATGGTCAAAAGATATGAAGAGACAATTTTCAGATGAAGAAATTGAAACTGTTTCTAGTCACATGAAAAGGTGCTTCAAATCGCTATTGATCAGAGAAATGAAAATTAAGGCAACTCTGAGATACCACTACACACCTGTCAGATTAGCTAAGATGACAGGAAAAAATAATGACGAATATTTGAGGGGATGTGGGAAAACTGGGACACTGATACATTGTTGGTGGAACTGTGAACAGATCCAACCATTCTGGAGAGCAATCTGGAACTATGCTCAAAAAATTATCAAACTGTGCATACCCTTTGACCCAGCAGTGTTTCTACTGGGCTTATATCCCAAAGAGATCTTAAAGGAGGGAAAGGGACTTACATGTGCAAAAATGTTTGTGGCAGCCCTTTTTGTAGTGGCGAGAAACTGGAAACTGTAAGGATGCCCATCAATTGGAGAATGGCTGAATAAATTATGGTATATGAATGCTATGGAATATTATTGTTCGGTAAGAAACGACCCCCAGGATAATTTCAGAGAGGCCTGGAGAAACTTGCATGAACTGATACTGAGTGAAATCAGCAGAACCAGGAGATCATTATACAGAATAACAAGACTATACAATGATCAATTCTGGTGGACATGGTTCTTTTCAACAATGATGTGATTCAAACCAATTCCTATTGTTCAGAGATGAAGGTAGTCATATACATCCAGAGAGAGGCCTGAGGGAACTGAGTGTGGACCACAACACAGCATTTTAACGCTTTCTGTGAATATTTCCCTGCATTTTTGTTTTCCTTCTTAGGTCATTTTTTTTTTTCCCTCTCTTTCTAGATCTGATGTTTCTTGTGCAGTAAGATAGCTGTATAGATATGTATACGTATATTGGATTTGTCATATAATTTAACATTTAGCATGTATTAGATTACCTGTCATCTAGGGGTGGGGGGTGGTCGGAAGGAGGGGAAAAGCTTGAAACAAAAAAAAAAGCTTTGCAAAGGTCAATGTAGAAAAATCACTCATGTTTTGTAAATAAAAAGTTTTATTAAAAATAAAAGAAAAAATTGTATTAAAAAGGATGGATATTTTAAAACTTAAATAGAACTTTCAATTTGGAATTAGGTTTTCTAAAAAATGGATCCATTTCTAGAATATATTTTAGTCTGGTGCAGAATATGTCCTTGGCTAGTTTTCCAGTATAGTTCTACTGCTGGTTGACTGTCCTGTACCAGTACCAGTTCTGTGAAATTATGCTTTTTTACTAATAAAAATAAATCAAAAATAAAATAAAGTTTGTTTTACTGTCACATCAGTGATATGCTATTTATATATGCTTATGTGATATCACTGGGAAAATATTGGTGTTAAAAGGATAGCTTTCATTTAAAGAAACTTAGTTATTAGAAATGTACAATTTATTGAAAATCCCTTCTTCCTTCTTGTTCAGTTCCTGCCCTTTTGCACTATTGATGGATAAGTCTAAAGATTCATCTATCTGCATACGATATTTGGGACAGTGTCTCAAATAGTTTCATTGACCGTATTGAGAGACTGAACTCTTTGAGTTACATAGTCTCTGAAGAGTTAAAGTTGTGAGTCATCCACATACCAATAGAAATATATATTGGAAGTATGAGATTATAGTATGTTACACAATAAGGAATTAGAAATGGATCAAAAATGTCAAATGTCATCAAAATGTATTTCCAGAAAAGATTGTCATCATTTTTAAGATAGCTAATGGACATACAGACTTTCTTTGTAGTCTGTTAATATGTATTCATGTCAAAGGAATATGAAGGAAGGCTATTAGCCTAATAGGTGGAATCCTTATGGCAGATTTGTGTGAAAAAAAGGTATGAGAGTTGCAGTCTGCATTATTGGATCAAGTAATTTACATGAAAGAGATTACATCTACATTGAAATATTTTACGCCTATATTCTTTTAATGGTCCATGGAAAGCATTGAAATTATTTTGTTAGTTAATATAGGTTTAAAAGCACTTGTATTGTCTTGCATTTCCTGGCACTATCCTGAGCATACACTATCCTGGGAATACAAAGAAAAGTTTAAAAAAAATTAGATCTGGCTCTTGAATTTACAGGATAATAGGAGAGATATACAATTCTATGCAAACAAGATATACATAAAATAAATTCAGACTATAGTTACAAAAGAGGTAGTAGCATTAAGGGGAATCAGGAATAGCTTCTTGTTGAAGGCAGGATTTTTAGCTGCAACTTCTGACAAAAAGAAGAGAAAATGAGAAGGCAAGAATTCCAAGTCTGGGGGACAGCTAGTAAAAACTTTTGAGTCGAAAGATGGGAGTGTCACATGTGAGGACCAACAGTGGAAAATATTGATAAGGCCCCTTTTAGCTTATTATAACTTATAGTCTATAATGTGTTCATCCCTGTGTAATAAAAAACCAGGTTGATTCCTTTCAACCCAGTGTTTTATTTCTCCTATCTGGATGTTTTTTGTTGTTGTTGTTTGTTTTTTTAAGCCCTTATTGTAGCTTCTAAAAACAATCTGAGAAATATTAAAGCCGCCTGATTTATAACGTAATGTGACAGCTTCAGGTCTATCTTATTGATGTTTTTCTTCTGACTTGGTACCTTGGATTTACTAACTGGATTCATGTTATTTTATTATGACTAAGCCCTTCCCTGGGATCCTGATGCTTAACTGGTTCTTCGATTTTTTTCTCCAAATAAGAATTCTTTCCAGTTTAAATAACATGTGCTTTGTAAAATGACATGATTATAGGAACAAACAATATGCTGATTTCACTGAAAGAATCTTTAAATTTATTAATCACAATAGCTACAAGTACATGAATTATGTAGCTGCTGCCTATTTCCCCAGTTTAGCTATTGCTTTAGACAATAGCAAAGCTATCAGTGGATTTTGGGTTTCTCAATACTAATATCTCTTCCTTTATTTAAAAAATTTTTTTATTATATTTTAATTATACTTGAAATTTATTACTCAAATTCCAGGTCAGCTTTGTGATTCACTGTGTAGACCTCTGCGCCTAGAGTTAGGATGTCCTGAGTTAAAATTTGGCTATTGACTAGCTCTGTGACCACAGGCCAAGTCAGTCAACTCTTATTTGCCTCAGTTTCCCATCAATAAAATGGATTCACACTAGAGAAGGAAGTGGTAAACTACTCCAAAATACCAAGGAATATATTCACAAAAATGAAGAGAACCTCCTCCAAATCCGGTGATTTTTTTTTTTTTTTTTTTGCTTTTTGCTGGGTTAGTTAGGGTTAAGTGATTTGCCCATGGTCACACAGCTAGGGAATGTTAAGTGTCTGAAACCACTCAGGTCTTCCTGACTTCAGGGCTGGTGCTCTATCCATTGTGCCACCTAGCTGCCCCAAATCCAGTGATTTAAACCTAGTGATATGCTCATTCTGGTTTTATTTCTCTTTTATAATAGCTGTTAATTTTTAATTTATGTTCTTCTCTCTACTGTAGCTTTGCTCCTGTTCTAAAACAGTCCTACCTACATTAAGTATCAACAATGTATAATATTTCCTCTTTCTCCCATTCTTCTCCTCTCCCTTCAATCTCATCCCCATAGGAGAATACTAGAAAGGGGTGATTGGTAAAATTTGGGACAGAAGTGTTATGATAGCTCTTCAAACTCTCTATACGATAGAGACAAATAGAAGCTCTTTATTTCTCCTACCTCTACCCTTGCTTTGCTATCTTTACCACCAGTGTTTTCACTGCAAACTTGGCAAATCCCTCAACACTGATCTTAGAAACAAAATATAAACTCATCCTTACTATTCTATCTCCAGTTCTCTTCCTTCCTCTTTTCCCTTCCCTCCCCATATGCTTGAGAATTTTAAGAATGTGAGTTTTCTCTTGGACCCTGATTAATGAACTATTTCTATTTCTCATCATTTACCTCTTTTCTTAACAAGTAATCAAACTTTTCTTAGCTGAGGAGTAGGTGTTCATTCTTATTTGTAGAACCTTCCTACCCATCATATATATATTTTACTACTTTCATAGGTCAGCCATTAGTATGGTGTTGCGTATAACCTCTTCCTTCCTATTTTTCACTTTCTGCTCTGAAATGGGGCTATTTGTATAATTATAAGCAACCTAGTATTTATTTGCCAAGTCTAAATCTGACTGAGCAAAATGCTGATTACTTGGGGAAATTGGACCTCCCAGGCATCCTCTCCCTTTTGATCTTTTTGGTAATTCTAATTGTTATGGGGTTCATAGGATTATAAATTTAGATCTAAAGAGGATTTTAGGAGATTTATAATCTTAACTGCTTCCTTTTACTAGTGAGTATCTACTGACAGGAAAGAAAGTATATACATTTTGCTCTCCAAGTCGTTGGCAAATTTCTTGGAGCATAGTGTACCATCCTTACTTGGTTATATTAGCAAAAAGGGCATCTGGCATATTTTCCTCTAGCATTTATTTAGACCAGTGGGATTCCATTGTAACTGCTTTTGTTGATACTAGGAAAACCATCAAGGATTAAACTCCAGGTCATATTTAGGTTTCAAAGAAAAATATGTAAAAATATTGTAAAATATGTAAAGCGTATATTCAGAAAAAATTTGGTAGTTTTATGCTGGTTTTCACCAATGACTGTTGCTAAATACAATATACTGAAAATAATTTTTTATTTTTCAGTTTATGTATGTAATAGAATTTTTTTTAAGGCCACAGATCCATAGGAAAAATAAATTTAATGCCATGTAAATAGATTGATTTAAAAATTTTTCATTGTTAGAAAAAATATAAAGCATTCTACTTTATTTTTAAATTGAAGAGGACAAGAAGAGTAATCAGTCCTACTACATTATATCATAGTGAATGACAGCCAGAAGAGACCCAAGTGTACAAAAATTTTCATGGTAACATTTTTAATATTAAGAAAATAAAAAAAATATATATGCCAAATAATTGAGGAATATTGGCCAAATGGTGTGGAAAATTTTATTATATATTTACTAATTGTAAAAAGTTACAAACATCAAAAATTCTGAGAAATGCAGAAAGACTTAAGAATTAATAAAAAGTAAATTGATCAGTCTGTTTCCTTTTCGCTCTCTTTCATGTGTGTGTGTGTACTTGTGCATCATTGCAATAACTATGTACAATGCTTAAATGCTACAGAATTCAAAAACTTTTGGATCTGTACTATAAGAATTAAGGTCTGTCTTTTTTCTTTACAATAATTTGATAGAAATAATGGAAATAGTTTGTATTTTTATAACATATTTAAGATTTACAAAGTTCTTTACATATATCCTCAGTTACTCATTAAAAATAAGTCCAATTTTACAGATGTGAAAAAACTCAGTCTGAAAGAAGTGAATTTAGTACTAGGATCACCAGCTATTTAACTGTATGTGGTAGGATTTTAATTTAAGTCTTCTTGACTCTTTTAAGTTGAGTACAGTGCATTATACTGTCTAGAAATTCTTCGATGGCATCAGTTACAATCGCAATAGTATATGCTTTTTAAAATATTAAACTTAACTATATGTTTATGACCTTGGCATCATTCATCTTATGAAATATGATTTCTTTTCACTTTTGTGATATAGACAATACAAGAACCTCACGGGATTACCGATGAAGATGAAAAAGGTCATCCCTGTAAAGTTCTTTTAACTAAAAAAAACTTCTATAGCTTATATAGTTGTGAATACCCTTTGTACCCTTTTTGTTTGTTTTTTTAAGCTGTGATACAGATCTCTGACATACATCCAAAAAGTCTTAGGTCAGATAGAGAGATCCCATACATGCAGAAAGTATTCAGATCACTTTTTAGTAGCAAGGAAATGTTATGAAAGCAGATGCCCTTTCATAAGAAATGTCTGAAGAAGTTATAATATGAATATAATGAAATATTATTGCCTAATTAAGAAAATAGGAAGAGTTAAGGAAAATTTTAAGATCTTGTATAAAGTGATGCATAATGAAATAAACAGAACCTGAAAACATTGTGTACAGTGATCATTGCTATTATTATTTTTTGCCAGTTAACATATTTGTTGAGTATGCCAAGAATCGTATTAAGCACTTGGAATAGAAAGAAAGGGGAAAACCCTGTCCTTAACCTCTTATCAAAAGACTCTACAGAACAGTTTGGGAAGTAAGCCTGGGAAAAGCTTCTGCTGCTGCTCACTGTTTTACCCAGTTGGAATCTGGTCCATGAGCAGTGTTACAACTAATGTTCTTTTAGAATGAGAGAAGAAACTTTTATTCAGCAATTCTCATTAGTGCATTCATGGATAAGAGACAAGGAATACTAAGAGGTAGTGAGCTTTATTCTGCTATTTTGGTTCCTTACCCCCACCCTTCAAAATTCAGATTGGTCAGATTTATAGTCATAGTCAAAATTGGTTGGATTGTACAGTTAAGTCGTAATACCATGGAGGTATAGTTGGTTATTTTACCATTTGAATGACAATCAAATTTATAATCAGTTACAATTGATTGGATTTAAAATTCTATTGATTTTCCCATTCCATATATCAAAAGGCTTGTTTCCTATCATTGACCCTAGATAGTTTGGGATAGTTTAAGCCTGGGCCTCTTTGTCAGGAATTGTGTTGTTTAGCCATTTCCTTGACTTAGATGGTGATTGGTTGGAAGTATCTTAACATGATATTTCACCTCCTCCTTCATCCTGTTTTGGCAATATCTGTGGAAATCCAAATTTCCATACTCCTCACATTATTCTAGGTAGTACATTATCTATTTTTGACACCTTGCTAGATTATTGTTAATTAGTAATAATACCTGGTTTTCAATTAGTATGCCTTCCTCTTCTCTTTTCACCTTTACTTAGAACATTTAAGTTTTGGGAAAGAACACCTTGTAGGAAGCACCTATTATTTGACAGCCATTTAACTAGTTACTGTTAATATAAATATAGTTTCAAATAAGGCCAACTTATATCAAGTTTACATTCTCATGGTGAATAAAAGGGCAAATAAAAAGTAAATATAGCTTAAATACAAATTTAACATACAAGTAAATGCACAATAGTTCAATATGAGATAATTTAAAAGGGAGGGCTCTAATATTTGAGGACATTGGAAAGGCTTCTTAAGGAAGATGGTGCTTGACCTCTACTTCTAGGAAGAGAGGGACTCTATGTAGAGGAGAGAAAAAGGGAGAGCGTTCCAGGTCTCTAACCAGGGTCAAGAATTAGTCAGGTTTTTGTGTGTGGGCATCAGGTCAGTTTAACTATGGCAGCCTGAAGATATGGACATAAAGTTTATTGAGGCTGGAAAGATAGTGATATAACACTTATATGCTTCCAAAATTTTGATTTGTGTAGTGAGTGATTGATTAATCACCAGAAGTGAACTGACAGTGAAGTATATTTCCTTTTCCTAGAGAAATAATAGAATGAGTCATTGGTGGTGTCAAATGTGTTGATTTGTATTGCTTAACTTTTTCTGGTTTATGAGAGGATTTTCTTAGGTTGTAGTGATAAGGGAAGTGGTACATATTTTGAATTATCAGTGATATGAAAAAAACTTCCTTTTTTTTTTTTTTTTTTAAAGGAAAGGAAGGGAGAATGACATTAGATTTTAGAGGATGGGGAATGCTAAGTAGAAGATTTTGAATTTGATTTCCTAAGCAATAAGTTACCTTGGGGGAGGATACATTATTCAAAATAGCATGGGATAGTTTGGGAACTTAGATATAATCTTAGAACTTCATCATGTTAATAGCAGAAACTCCCAAGAAGATGACTCAAGAAATACTGGAAGCTAGAGGATGATGAGGGGGAGAGAAGAGACACCATTGCACCCTGGAAAAAAATTAATTCCAATTATGAAAATTCAGCTAAAGAGACTTTATGAGGAGCACTCTCTCTCGCTCTCTCTCTCGCTCTCGCTCTCACTCTCTTTCTCTCGCTCTCAAGACTAGATAAGGATACATGGAATTAAAGACATAATCAAGGAATAATATAAAAGAGTCATGCAGCCCTGTCAGATTCAGAGTCTAGAATTATTTGAGCTGTGGAAATAGTTGCTTAAGAAGCACAAAAATTGCTTCGAGTGGGTGTTGTACTGTTAATATAAGACCATCGACATAGTATAATGTTCTCTTTTTTATTCTGCCTTTTTTTTTTTTTTTTTGTCAAAAAGAGGAATCTTCAGATGAAAAAGGTAGTGGAAAAATGTTTAAAAGGAAACTGCTGATGCGCAGAGTAAAGTAAGCAGAACCAGGAGGACAGTTTATAACATAATAATGTTATACAGTTTGAACAGTTTTGAAAGGCTATGATAAAGAACTCTGATAATGCAATGAGTGAATCATGATTCCAGAGGACTGATGATAAGACTATAAACTTACCTCCTCACAGACAGACGATGGATAATAGAATGAGATAGACATTTTTTGGACATGGCCAAATAGAATTTATTTTGCTTGACCATAAATATTAGTTACTTTTTTTTTTTTCCTAAGTGAGGGCAGATCGGAGAGAAAATAAATGTTTGCTAGTTGTAGAATAAAGTTTTAAAGAAAATTACAACTAAGAATAAAGACATAGCATATTACAACTCTTAACTTCACATTTCCTGTTCTACACTGTTTCTCCTCTCCCCCCCCCATTATATGATAGGGTGCTGAATGTGTGATTTTTGAGAATTTTTGGAATATAGAAAATGGGTAGAAGACTTGAAATTGGTAAATTTTAATCTCCATTTTAAATCATGGAGATTTTTTTTTTTTTTTTGCTTTTTGCTGAGGCAAATGGGGTTAAGTGACTTGCCCAGGGTCACACAGCTAGGGAATGTTAAGTGTCTGAGACCAGATTTGAACCCAGGTCCTCCTGACTTCAGGGCTGGTGCTCTATCCACTGTGCCACCTAGCTGCCCCAATCGTGGAGATTTTAATAAATGGAAGAGGTTGACAATCTTTCCTGAAGTTCTATTACAGATGAATGAGAATGTGAGCATTTTTGAGGGGCTAGTGGTCTGTGTGGATTTTATTATTATTCAAACAATGAGAAACTTTTTAGCAGCTACTTTGTGGTAGAATATTCAGTTTGGCACTGAGGGAGGTACAAAATTTAAATAAAGAAGCGACCCTACCCACATGAAATTAAAAGTCTTGTGAGGAATAATTCATCAACTTATAATCTCTAGCATTACTGGTTAATGTTCTTTATGTATTTGAACATGTTGGATAGTTTCTTCTAATGTCTGCTGAAGAAGATATACTCTAGCTTGATGTTGGAAGCCTGTGACATTGTGCTGCTAATCTATTTCTATAATATTTCATATTATTATTATTCATTATCCCTAAAATTGATGTGCACCATGATCTCATGTTTTTATGTTAACTGAACTATTGTCTCTCTGATAGGTTTAATTTGGGAATGCAAAATAATTTGTGGGTGTTTTCCCCCCCTTAGTAGCATTTTATTTTGCCTGATTACATGTAAAAGTAGTTTTCACGATACATCTTTGTAAGATTTTGAGTTCCAAATTTTCATCTCTCTCCCTCCTTCCCTTCACTCCTCCTTCTCCAAGACATCAAGCAATCTCATGTAGGTTATACATTTATAATCATTTTAAACATATTTCCATATTAGTCACAGTGTGAAAGAAAAATCCGAAGAAAAGGGAAAAACAAAACAAAACAAAACTTGGGAGCATTTTAAAGATGCATCCAAGATTAATTGGTTCACTTTAGATTCTGGAGCAGGTGATACTATACATTTGTAGCCTAAATCATTATCAATGAAGACACTTAAAGATTTTTTTTTCTTTTGAATCTTATATAACAAGTAGTTTTTGAAGGCTCCCATGTATAAGGCATAATGAGCACAACAGAAAAAAAACAGCTCGCCATCCTCTTACATTGGCCTTGAAGAGCCAGGTGAATACTTGTTAATTGATAAGTGTATAGGTGACTATTTGAGAAGAGAGCCAGCACTAACAATTAATCAAGAATCAAGGGATCAAGAAAGTTTTCTTTTTGGTGGCGCTTGATGTGGAATATTGAAGAAGCCCAGGCATTTAAAGATGTAGAGGTGAGAAAGATGAACATTCCAAATATAGCATCAGTTTTAGCTAAGCATGAAAGTAGGAGATGGAATATCAAGTTAAGGGAACAGCAAATTAGCCTACATGGCTGGAAATGTGAAGCACAGAGTAATAGGTAATATGGCCAGCAAGGTAGGTTAGACAGAGATTGTGAAGAGCAGAGAAGTTAAGCTTTTTCCTGGAGGTAAAAATGACACGATTAGAGCTGAGCAATAGGAGTATCACTCTGGCAGCTGCAAGGAGGATAGTTTGAACTGTTGTGAGTTTGTACATCATAAATCAAGTTTAAAGACTGCCAATAGTCCAAGAGACACAGTGAAAACTACTTGAACTAGGGTGGGTAGCTGCATGAATGAAGAGAAAGGGTCAGTTGCAAAAGATAATATGGAGGTAGACATGATGTGATTTGGTACCTGCTTAAAGATAAAAATTGAGGGGGAAGAATGAAAACTTGAAGTGAGAGTGGTTCAAAGGATGGTGTTATCCTGTACAGAATCAGGGGAAGTGAATTTAGAAAAGGAAGATAATGTTCTTCCTTCCTTCCTTCCTTCCTTCCTTCCTTCCTTCCTTCCTTCCTTCCT
>JAJPUD010003727.1:0-44129 GCA_023553655.1 Myrmecobius fasciatus
ATAACGATGAATGTTGGAGAGGATGTGGGAAAACTGGGACACTGATGTATTGTTGGTGGAGCTGTGAATGGATCCAACTATTCTGGAGAGCAATTTGGAGCTTTGCTCAAAAAGTTATCAAACTGTGCATACCCTTTGACCCAGCAGTGTATCTATTGGGCCTATATCCCAAAGAGATCTTAGAGGAGGGAAAGGGACCCACATGTGCAAGAATGTTTGTGGCAGCCCTTTTTGTAGTGGCTAGAAACTGGAAACTGAAGGGATGCCCATCAATTGGAGAGTGGCTGAATAAATTATGGTATATGAATGTTATGGAATATTATTGCTCTGTAAGAAACGACCAGCAGGATTATTTCAGAGAGGACTGGAGAGACTTGCATGAACTGATGCTGAGTGAAACGAGAAGAACCAGGAGATCATTATACACAGCAACAGCAATATTACATGATGATCAATTCTGATGGACATGGCTCTCTGCAACAAAGAATTGTTTCAAACCAGTTCCAATTGTTCACTGACTAAGACCATATACACCCCGAGAGAGGGATATGAAATATGGACCACAACGTAGCATTTTCATGATCTCTATTGATATTTTCTTGCATTGTGTTTCCTTTCTCTGACTTTCTTTTTTTTTTTTCTTGTAGATAGGATTTTTCTTGCATAACTTGTCAAGTATTTCAACATTATTAACATGTAGTGGACTTCCTGCCATCTAGGGGAGGGGAAGGGACTTGGGGTAAAATTTGTAATGGAAAGCTTTGTAAAGATCAATGCTATTGCACTACCCATACATATGTTATACAAATAAAAAGCTTCAATAAAAAAAAAAAAGAATGCTACTATCAATACTTTGATATATATGAAGACTTTTTTTCCCTCTCCTATTTCCTTCAGGAAGTAGCATTCCTGGGGAATTAATTAAATATATGGACATTTGGTTAGTTTGCATAATTCCAAATTGATCTCCAGAAATTTTGTACCAATCCATAGCTTGATCCAAAATATGTTAATATGCTTGTCTTTCTACAATTCCTCTAGTACTTCCTATCTTTTGTCATCTTTGCCAATTTGCTGTGTGAGGTGAAATCTTTGATTATTTTGATTCTAATTATTACTTTAACATAGTGGAGTTTTTACAAAACAATATTTACTTCAAAAATATAAAATAATCACATCCAAATTTACTCCCTAATATACAGGAGGAATAATCTTCCCCTCCACACCTCCACTCAGTATCAGGGGAGGAGAAAAGGATTACATTCATAGATTTAACTTGGTTCACATAAGAGCAGTCTGAGTTCTGAGTCCAATTCTGATCTTGAGCTTGAGTTCCAGGAACTTGGCTTCCTTCTCAGGACTTCTGTAGTAGTCTGGCTGGTTGTTGTAGCAGCCCACTTGTAATCGTACCTCTAAGGCTGAAATGTCTTAAACTTTCATGTTCAGTAAGGGATTGTTGTGCCACAGTTTCCCATGTCTCAGTTTCCCTCAGTTGCTCTGTTTCAGTTTCCCTTAATTGTTTTGCCCAAAAATAGCAACCCCCACTTCCTGACCATCAGAAGTAATTGGACTCACATTCCAAAGGAGTGATAGAACCTCCAGATGGTCAGCCTCGACATACCCCTTACCTTTTGACTCCAGACTTAACTGTCTTCCTTTCCCAAACTCAGTACTCTTTACTCCCTACCTGCCAGAACTGAATTTACAGTTTCCTTGGATCCCAGATGTTTCTCAGCTGTTCCCATAAGTTCCTTTTCCCTGAGCTATGAAACCTATAAAATCCGTGATGCCCACCAATGAGGTACTAAATACTTTGTGACATTAGTCCTATTCAGTTGGCTGGCATGTCTGTCAGTCTAAATTCACAATGGGCTGTGTGCTTTGAGACAAGAGTTCCAGCAGTCCCAATCCATAGCTATGGATTCTGAACTCTCAATTAATATCAATAAAGCATTTTCTAATCTCCAATGTGTGATACTGCCTCAGTTTCTCCCTGAGCCCACTGGTCCACTTCTCTGAGGATAAGAGAAGTATAGTTGGAGAAGGATAGTGAGAGAAGGCAAGTCCTACCTTTCTCATCCATTCAATTTAGGTCTCGCACACTTAGACAACTAATAGGACTCTTGGATATGACAGTAGTGGAGAGTAACAAATAGCGCTATCTCAAGGGGAAAAACCAATTCAATCTCACCTGTTTTAAAGTCATGCAGCCAATCAAAGGAGGCTGCCCCACACACATGGTAGAGGAGCATGGAAGATCCATGTTAGTTACACTGATTGAACATTCTCAAAGTTCCCTCATTTGGATTATATTAGCGATTTGAAGAATTCTTTCATATGATTGTTTATAATTTACAATTCTCCTTTTAAGAACTCTGTTCATATCCTTTAACTTTCTCTTAGAGGAAATAACTTTTATTTCTACATATTTCTGCTAATGGTCTAGCTTTACTTTTCCAATTTTAAATCTTGCATATCAAACTCAACACAAATACTTGGGAAAAAAGTTATTTTTCCTCAATTGATCTCTTCTCTTCTTATTATTTCGTGTGTGTGTACAAATGTTTTTTAATTTCATATGATTAAAATTATGTATTTAATCTTTTTAATCATCTGAATCCCTTCTTTAATTAAAAATTAAGCCTCTATATAGAGCTATGAAAGATATATGATCTGCTTATCTTCTAATTTTTAGAGTATTATCTTTAATAGTCAAGCCATAAAATATCCTGACATCATTATAGGATAATTAATTAATAATAATAATAATAAACATTTAAATATCACTGTATGTCAGGCACTAAAACAAAGGGTTTTACAATTGTTATCTCATGTGATCTTCATCAAGATTCCCCTTCAAATAAGCCTCCTGGGGCCATTTGGAGTCTTTGTTATTGCTTTTCATTGTTCTTTATTAAAGGAGGTTTCCCACATGTTAAACAATAAATCTTTATTGATCACTTATTAGGTGTGATGGTCAATAAATATAAATGAATATAAAACAACTCCTTGACTTTAAGTAGGTGAGAAGACCTGTTGAGTAACTCAAGATAGAAGGCAAGCTATGTGATTCTGCTTAAAAGTGGTACAAAGTTCAGAGAGAGACCAATGTGGGTAGACACCATAATTGAAGGCTTTATGATGGCCATAAGCCTTAAAAAAGTAATGAAGGTAGAAAAGATATGGATATGTGGGAATGGATGAATGAACCAATAGTTGGGATACAAGCATGAACAAAGGGATAGAAATAGAAACGAGCATATTATATGCTAAGAAGTCATAATAGAAGTAGAAATCTTAGAGAAAATAGGAAATTATTTGAAAACAAGGGAAGTATAAGATAGAGAGTACTGAACTCATAGACATGAATGAAAGAGGTTTTATTTTTACCTTCAATAGTTTGTAGCTGTCTGACAATAAATGAATCACTAAACATTTTGAGCTTAACTTGTGTGATATAAGAATAAAACAATCTAAGTTGTTGAAAGGATTAAAAAAAATACTTGTGCAAAGAACTTTTCAGATGTAAAAATTATGTATGTGTGCACACATATGTACACACATATTTCAACAATTAAGTAAAGTTAGATAAGTAATTTGGTTCTAGATTGTGGAAAGTTTTGAAAGCCAGACAAAGGATTTTGGAGGACATATGACAATAATCTTGTAAAAAGCTAAGAAACTATATGTAGATAATATAACTAGTACCTAATGTACAGTATACATTTTTCCATGGGAGTAAATGCCTAATGAAGCATGACCTAAAGATTCTGGATATGCAGTTTAATATTTTTCCAAAAATTTGAAAAACCAACTTATTTTGAAGGTTGAGATTGCCAAATAATGGAATTGACTGTCATCACAGCAGAAGTTCAAATACCCTAATTTTAATGATCTTTTTTATTCAACTAAATTCACCAGTCATGCATTAAGCATCTATACTCGATGAGTATAAAAAGATCCTGCCATCAGAGACCTTACATTCTACTGACAAAGGGGGAAAGATTTACAGAAATAAGTAAATACAAAGTGATTTGGTAGGAGAAGCACTAACAAACTACAGGGAAAATAGAGAAGGAATTGTATTGGTAGATAGCACTTGGATGAATCATAAGGGGAGATTAGGATTCTAAGAGGCCGAGGTAAGAAGGAGGTAAGTACGCCCCAGGCATGAAAGACAACAAAGGCATAGCTGTAGGAAATGGAATGTCATTTTCAAAAAGCATCAAATAGGAATGTTTGGCTGGGACACAGAGAACATGAAGAGGAATAATTTTAAATCAAACTGAAAAGATAGGTTGAAGCCAGATGGCAAAAGGCTTTATATGTCAAAAAGAGTCATTTGTGTTTTACCCTAAAGACCATAGGCAATCACTGAAACTTCTTGAACTAAAGTGTAAGAGAATCAAATTTAGGCTTTAGAAATAACAATTTGGAAGCTGCCTGGGGGACAGATTTCAAAGCAGAGAAGCTAGACTCTGGAAAAACTATTGAGAGACCAGTGCAATAGTTAACAGCCTTACTCTTGACTCCAATTTCTACTGTGATGCTTTTAAATCTCAATATATTTACTTTATGTCCCCACAAACATAGTTGTTTCCAATTTCATGAACCTCAACTACCATTCAGTTAAGAAGTAATGAGATTTTGAATTAGGGTGATAGCCATGAGTAGAGAAAAGGGAACAACAGATGGAAGGTTTGTAGAACTGACCTGTTAGGGCAACTGATTAGATAATGGGGGTAAGAATAAAAGATGGCAACATGAGTACCTGGAATAGTAGTCATATCATTAATAAACACAGGGAAATTGGGAAGAGGGATGGATTTTGGGGAGGGGATAATCTATTTGATTTGGGAGCATATTTGGTTTGTCAAGCCTATGGAACAGACATGTGAAAAGGTCCATTAAGCAGTTGATGCTTTGGAATACCAGAGAAAAATGAGGAATGGATATGTAGATTTTTGGGGGTGGGTATATATATAGAGAAGAGAGTTGAATATATAGTAGATAGTGAGATCACAGAGAAAGAAAGTAGAAAGAAAAGTGAGAGAGACCAGAATAGAGTATGATATACACATAGCAGAAGGAACAAAGATAATGGTTCCACAAATGACACCAAAAGAGAGTGATCAGACAGGCAAGAAGAGAACCAGGAAAGAATAATGTATCATAAAAATTAAGATTAAGGGTTGTCAACTGTGACAAGTGCTGGAGATAGGCATAGAAAAGGAGGTGAAATAAATGACACAGCTTTAGGGGAAAACTGAGGCAAAGGAAGGTCTTTTTAGCATGGGAAGATCCTGGCCTATTTGGAGGCAGCAGCAAAGGATCATTTCATAAGAGGAGATTTTAATTACAGCATGAAGGACTGGAAGATATGGGAGAGTATGGAACAAAGGGAGAGAGGACCACCTCTTTGCAAGGACTGCCTTTTTTTCAGAGACTGGAACAAAAGGATCAAAGGAATAGATAATGAGGAATGATGTTGAGGGACCTTAAGGTCTAGAGCTGAAAAGAAAAGGGAGTTTGTAATAAACAACTACAATTTTTTTTATCAGTAAAGCATAAGATGAAGAGAGAGAGAGAGAGAAGTGTAGGAAAGAAGAAAAAGATTAGAACTGGCATTATGGGGAGATAGAGTCTATAAGAGAAGAGTAGAAGGATTTATATGTACACTGAAGGTGATGGATTTTAGATATCCAGAGGATCCAGTCAGTATGGTTGTATGACTTTCTCTAATCCCATTTAATAGTGGTAAAGTAAGAAAAGAAAAAGTGAATTGTAGAAATATTACAAAGTTGGCATTTGGAAAGTGATGAATGGTGATAGTACAAGAGGATAAAGAGTTTAAGGGTAAAAAAGAAGCTAAAATTGAACAAGTATAAAATCAAGATTTCAAAAGAAAGAAAATAATCATAGAACAAGAAAACCTAGGAGGGTTTGATGACTAGAATTTTCAGTGAGGATAGGGAATAAAATTTTGGATTAATGAGGCACAGGAAAAATAGAAGAGAAACTTGGAGTCAATAAGAAGAATTTCAAAGTTCTGGATCCTGGCCACAGAACAATTATAAGTGATGATGAGGTCAAGGATATGATCATCTTTGTGCATAACTTTGGTGGAGAAAGGGTATAGCTAATGATAGTTGAGATTGATAAACTTGGAAACAAGTATGTTTGTGGGAACATGAAGTAAGTATATTGAGTCTTCAAAGCATAACAGTATAGATTGGGGTCAAAAGGAAGGCTGTTAGCTGCACTCTTGAGAAAGGAAAGAAAATGAACTATGGGAACCAATAAACAATTTATTAACAAATTTTGAACAAAACAGTATATCTGGATGAAGTTTGCTTCAAAGGATGATGGATTGCTGAATGAAGATGGTTTTAAGAAACTAGAACTGACAGTCAAGGACAAGGAGCATATCTACTCCTTCTCTTGTCTTAATGTATCCTAATTAGGATATATTCCTAATTAGGGTCTACTAGCCCTTCATCACTTCATACTTGAACTATTTCAATAGTCTTCTGATGGGTTGGTCTTCCTCAGGTCTCTCTCCACTTCAATCCATTTAGCCACTAAAGTAATTTTTCTAAAGCCCAGTTCTTGTACTATTACCCACTTAAACAAACTCCACTGACTCACTATTGCCTCCAGGATCAAATACCTTATCTTTTGTTTTGCATTCAAAGCCCTTCATAATATAACCTTTGCTAAGCTTCCAGTCTTATTACACTTACTTTCTGACATATACTCATATCCAGGAGCATTGAAATACTCTCCTCCTTATAATGGCTACTGGCTTCCCGGGTTTTCTTAAGACTCAACTAAAATCTTATCTTTTTCCAGAAGTCTCTCCTAACCTTTTCTTAATTTTAGTGCCTTTCTTCTCTTTAATATTTCCTATTAATCCTGTACATGTGGCTTGTTTGCTTGTTGTCTGGACCATTAGATCATGAACTTCTCAAAGGTAAGGGATTGTTTTGCCTTTTTTTAAAAAAAATTCTCAGCACTTAGAACAGTGCTAGTACATAATAGGTGCTTAATATATGTTTATTGACTGGCTTTCCCAGGTTTTCAGGGTTCGTAAGATAAAGTTCCTAGATAGAGAGCTGGCCAGGGATATAAGGTCCTCTGGAGGGAAGCTGGTTTCTGTGATTGTAAGAAGATAGAACTAGTGTGAGAAGGAGACATCTTCTATAAAAGGCTATGTGTTAATAATGGAAAAGAGATTGCATACAACACAATGAAAGGGGAGGACAGAGTGAAATAAGGACACTAGCAGAGCAGAATAATCACTGAGGAGGATGAGATCTGGAAATGGTAGCAACTGAAGTGTGTGTTTTTGGCTAGGTAGATTATAATTCTGATTCACAAGGATTCTGAGCGGAAGAGATGGTTTAATAGGCCAATTATAGATTATTATACTCTTCCCAAAAACAATAGTAGTTGTACCTCAGAACTCACCTCAAAATTGATTTGATTTGATTACCATCCCCTTAGCAGAAGGCAAAAGGAGGAATGGGAGAGATTTGAGGTCAAGAAAGTAAAGAAATTGGGGAAAGAATAGGTCGATTTTCTGATACTAACCTAGGTTTATCAGAGGGTAAGTGGTTCTGGAAGAAAACTTTTTGTTTATATCCTAGTCTCTCTTTTACAGATATTATTGACATTTGTATGTAGAATCCTACAAAGAAATTCTTTTACCTCTTTGCCTTTTGTTCTTTTTCATATATATATATATATATACATATATATGTAAAGCTCTTTAAAAAAGGTATAGAATCTTTAAAAGTGACTCAGAGGTTTACTTATAAAAGGTGCAGTTTAATTTAATACATAAATAGAACTAATTTTAAGGAAAGGAAAGTTTGAGTACTTTTCTTTAATTTAAGAAAAGGTAAAAAGCTTAAACAAGACAGTAAAGTCCTATTCCAATGCCTTATTGTCAAAAAGCCAGTCAAGAAGACGGTATACCCTAACAGAGTCTATTAAACAGAACCTTTCAGAATCAGCAGACTGTTTTTCTTTCATCTGAGGACCAGTCAAACATCTCTAGCCTTAGTTATCAGGTGATGAAATTTTGATTACCATAATTCATGAAATTATCTATTAATTGATTGGATGAAGTTTTCTCAGTTTGAGGCTAAGTCACATGATCCCTATTCCCAGAATAGGAAGATCAGGTCTTGAACCCTGGGTTGCAGGGAGTTATGTGGTCTCTAAAGGTCAGACCCTCAGGAAGTTATAGGAAGTGATGTGACCTATGGGAAGCAGACAACATTGTGACCATTGGTCAAGGATAGTTTCGTCCCTTTAATCTATCCAATGAAAAGACTTGGTCTTTTGAAAAGGTGTTCTACTTCCGACTGGTCAGGTTCCTTAAGCACATGGTAGGAGTTGGGATGGCTCCCAAATGTGTATCTGGGCCTCTCACAGCAGGGACTAAATAAATGCTTTCTCTTTGTACCTGAAGATGTTTCTGATTAGTTAATTTGGGAAAGGGAGTCTAGCACCCATCCCACACAAGTTGAAAAGTGTTTCGATTTGAATCAAAAAATAAAATGCCAAGTCAATAAAATCACAGATTTTTGAAGTACTGGATTTAGAATTAGAGTAACAGTATCTAACAATTGGAGGATAGGGATTCCCACTACAATATATCACAACAAGTGGGCATTTAGCTTTGGTTCTTCCAATGAATTGCTTCTATAGCAGCCCATTTGCTTTGCTTCATATAAAGCCTAATTTACCAATTGGCAACATCAGATTTAGAAATGAAAGGGGTCTTAAAGGTCATCTAATTCAATCTACTTATTTTTTCCAATAATTTAGCTGAGACTCAGAGATTTAAAGTGACTTGCCCCATATCACTCAGGTAGTAAATAAAAGAGCAAGCATTCAACTCCAGGTGTTCTCATTTCAAATCTAGCCTTCTTTTAACTTTACATGAAAAAGTACCAAAAATATATTTTACAATATTTAGCCAATTGGACTCAGGAACACTCCTGGATGCCAGTAAGGTAAATGGAATTCTGGCAGCTTCAAAGATCAAGCTCTGCACATGGCTACCCCTCCTTATCAGGGTCACCCAATCTAAATTAGAAGGGCTACCCTTCAATGAGGAAATGGACAGAACACTGAGATTCCACCTACTTCCCCTGGGTCCTCCATTGGAGACGAAATAGAACACATTTCCTCCTCCAGTCAGCCAAATGACATTTTACTCTGTGTCAGGCACCATACTAAGAGCTTAAGATACAAAAAGAGATGATCCTTCCTCTACCTCCCCCCAAAAAGTCCCTGTCTTCAAAGAGGTCAATATAATGATTATTAAATTTAATTCCATGGGGCAGCTAGGTACAGCAGTGGATAGAGCACCAGCCCTGAAGTCAGGAGGACCCGAGTTCAAATGTGGTTTCAGACACTTAATATTCCCTAGCTGTGTGACCCTGGGCAAGTCACTTAATCTCAACTGCCTCAGCAAAAAACAAAAATAAATAAATAAAATTTAATTCCAGTCCTTCAAACACTTCAAAAAAATATATAATAAAAGCCATTATATCACCCAATCTCCCTCCCAAGATCCTCTACAATAAGTTATACTTGTGTAAATGTACATATGTATGTGTGTTTATCTTGTGATAGATATGTTAACAAATTGAATCTTTATTTGTTTTGAGGCAAAAATTTAAAAAAAAGAAAGTTTCCAGAGAGCTATTTTACTATGTATTTAACATGTATTTTGGAGTTGGTAAATTCAAAATTAATACAGATTTGAAGAAGTGAAGACATTGATATTACTAAATAGTAGGCATACTTACAATGGTATACTTACAAAATTAATTCTTTTATGGAACTCCATTTTATGGAATTCATGAAGGAATTATTCTCAGAGTTGAAAATAGTCATATTCTTTCACAGTTGAGAGAATTGCCATGATAAACACATATGTAAAAAAGATAGCAATATAATTTAGACCCACAGTTAAAACAATGGAACAATGACTTTGAATATTTTGGTGTAATTTACTGCATTGAACTGAAGTAATCAAGATAAAAGAAGTTTTAAAGAAGAACTCATTTGATCATTCTGTTTTCTGAATTAATGGTTGCTAATATTCTAAAATGAAGTAGAAGTAGAATATAAAATAAGAGAGCATGCTACAAAAAATTTGAAAGGCTCCAAGTGTCAGAAGTGTTTCCATTTCCCTTTCTACATGAGAAAACTGTAGGATGGATGAGAAAGAAACTGGAACCAAACTCCAAATTGCAGATTGGCACAGTGGGGGAAAAAAATTGCTATCACTAGACCTGAATTCAAATACTAGCTCTGATACTTATTATCTGTATGAACTTGGACAAATCACTTAGCTTTCTTGGGCTTCTGCTTCATCTCCTGAAAATGAGAAGACTGAACTAGATGGCTCCTAATGCATTTGTATAACATGAGGAAAGCAACCATTTCAAACCATATCAAGTTTTTTTCTTTTCCCATAACAATCAATCAACATGCATTTGTTAGGTGCCTACAGTGGGATAGGCATTATGCTAAGCATTGGGAATATGAAGACAAAGACTAAATGATTTATCCTTTCAAAAAGTTTACATTCTATCAAATAAGATATGCACTGAAATGCCCAAATGTATCTGTAATCTTATCTATTGGATTTTCCCTCCAACAGATTGCTAGATTGCAATTCATTCATAGTATACCACTTTTATTCATGACAAGGAGTCATGATCCAATGGAGCAGGAGATCCTTAATTTCTCCAAACATTACAAAGATACTAGTGGAGTATTCAGATTTTCCATCTCTTATTCCTTTCCTTCATCATGCAACATTATTATATGTTATATTATTATATTAATTATATAAAAATTATTAATATATCATATATAATTATTTTATTAATATATTATAATAATATATATTACAATAATATATATTATATAACCATGATACCAAAATTTGGTTGTGTTCCATCATTGCCCTTTAGGAGCAGATTTCAAATAGCAATGAATACATCTAAATATATATTCTCTCATATATCTTGTATGGTCAAGTGGTTTATAAGAAAAGTGTGATATTTTCATATTTTTCCCTTTATCTTTTATAAATCCTATCTCCCTAAAAGCTTTAGTGTCTTCCTTAAAATTAAGTTCATTTTTTAACTAGTCAAACTAACTAGCTGTATAGATAATGATTCAATTCAAAGGTTTACTTATTACCCACTATGTGAAAAGCAGTACATGGTAGTGAGGAAAGGGTGCATATATTCTACTTGTTGCTACTACTCTGATGTTAGTCATTAACCATACTAAAATCTTTCTAATCAAATAATCCAAAAAAACTCAAACCTTAAGAAAATTCTAGCATACTCTTAAGCTGTCATACATCTCTTCTCCATTTTACAATCAAATTCTAAAAAAACAAAAAAACAAAAAGAAACAAAAAAAACCCTAAGTTCACTTCCTCCACTTCCTCTTCTCTTTCTTCAATGCTTTCCAATATAAATATAAATTTAAATATATATATATTAATATAAATCATAATGTATATACTATATATATTAAATAAATAAATATAACTATAAATAAAGTTATCAATGATCTCTTGACCAAATCTGAAAGTGTTTTCTTACTTCTCACCCTTGTTGACATCTCTGTGTATTTGAAACTGATGGCCACCCTCTCTCTTCTCTGGTTTTCATTCCACTACTATTTCCTGGTTCTCTTCCTACTTGAATGACTATTATTTCATCTCCTTTGCCTGGTCATCATCTATATAACACTCTCTAATTGTAGGTATAACCTTAATGTTCTGTCAAAAGTTCTTTTTTCTATTTCTACTCTTGGTAAACATCAACTTCAATAGATATAACTATTATCTCTATGCAGACTACTCTTAAATAGGCATATGTGTGTGTATTTGTTTGTGTGTCTGTGGATGTATGGGAAGGTATATGTGTATGCCCCCCCCAACTCTAGTCTATTCTCTGAGCTTTTTGATATATTGAGACACAGAAATGGAAAAGAAAGTGTGTTGGCCAAGTCATTGATATCACCTTTTTTGGTGCTTTTGTTATCTTATCATTAATAGAACCATCCATAAATTTTTCTTCAATTGTTTGAAATATTTTCTTTCTTTGAGAAAACCTTGAAAATGTTGCCCTCCATGTTCTCAGAACTGTTTATTTAATTTTATTTTTTTGCCTAGTTTAAAAAGGCCATTCTTTGCCTCTGCATCCAGGGATTTTTTCTGATCTGTATCTTGCCACTGAACTCAGATGGCTCCAGAGGAAAAAATGAAGCTGATATCAGATTTTTTACAACTCATCCTAAAATCCAGTTCACTTACAAGTCAAGAAATCACCTCCCTGGTGTCAGTGATCCTCTTAAAGAATGAAGGACAAACAACAAGAACAAAAACACTGAGGTTCAGTTCCATATCATCAGTTATCTTTGGAACATTTATTTTTGTGTTTATTTTTATTTCTCACAGAACATGACCAAGATAAGAGTTTTAAGTTTTCACATACAAGATTAACTTTTTCAGAGACCAAATATAGGGCAAATGAAATGTTACCAAATACTATATAACACCCTACAAATACCGTTTCTTCTGTGTTTTGAGACCAGATGCATTTCCACAGAAAGCAAGTTTGACATAACTGAAATGTTCTCAGAAAAAAATATCTCTTGCCACAAATATATTGTCTAATTAGTATACTGAAACTAGATGTATTTCCACAGAAAGCAAGCCTGTAGTTATGGGAATATTCTCAGGGACAATGTCTCCAGCCACAAATATCTTGTACTCTGAGTGTTATATAGTTGTGCTGACATTTTTTTTCCTCTTCTTTTACCTTTTCCTGGAGGTGAGAGATGCCCAGGTATTACATATTGTACAAGGGGGGACTTTTCCTCCCCCAACCAATGCATGTACACACAAGATCCTTAGGACTGTTCAAATGAAGAGGGGGATGGACATGGTGGAAAAGGAAGTCTCAGGAAGATCTTGAGCTTCACTTTCTCCTGACACCAGGGAATGGAGACTTCTAGAGATTTCTAAGACAGCTTGGAAACATCTTAAACTCAACATATCCAAAATTATATTCATTACCATAACCATAAACCATTTCCTCTTCTTACTTTCATTATTTCTATTACAGACACTACCATTTTTCTAGTCTTCTGAGTTCTTAGGCTTAATTATCTTTATTCTCCTTGATTCCATCTATCTAATCAATTGTCAGATTTTGCCTTTTCTACCTCCACGACATTTCTGTTATCTGAATTATTTTCTTTACTTATACAATTACCATCTGAGTTCAGAGGCTCTTCACCTCTTGTCTGGATAATTGTAACAGCTTTTTGTGACTTCCTTGCCTCTTGGCTCTCAACACTACCACCCCATACCACACATTGCTGCCAAAGTGATTTTCCTTAAAAAACCAAATCTGACTATGACACTCCTCTCTCCAGCCAACTCTGGTGTTTTCCTTTAGCTAAAAATAAAATAGAATCTCTTACTATTTAGTTTTTCAAGTCCTTCACAAACTGTTTTTTCCTGTCTCAATGAACATTATTCTACTTCCTACACTCTGCAAAGCTGCCTCTTCTTCACAAATGGAAATCCATCTTCCTTTCCCATGTCTTTGCACTAATCATCCCTCAAACTTGTATTGCTTCCTTCCTCATTTTTTCTTTTTGTCTGAAGTTTTTTCTTCTCTCCATTACAGTTGCAAATTCTTCCTTCTTAAATTACTTTATCAAAATAATCCTGTGTTTATTTTTATTTATTTTCCTTATATTTATTTGTTTTATATATGTACTTATTACATTGCTTTACAAATGTCTATTGCTGCATTTATTGTTTTTATATATCCAACACTAAGTATAGTACCTGACACATAAAGGGAGCCTAATAAAGGTTTATAGATAAATTAAGTACTTACTATGTGGCTGTAAATGAGTGTAGTTGTTTGCTGCTGTTTAGTTATTTTTCAGTTGTGACCAATTCTTTGTGATCTCTTTTGGGGTTTTCTTGGTAAATATACTTGAGTGCTTTGCATTTCATTGTCCAGCTCTTTTTATGATGAGGAAACTGAGGCAAACAGGATTAAGTGATTTGTCCAGGGTCACATGATTAGTAAGTATCTGAGGTCGAATTTAAATTCAGGTTTTCCCTGACTCTGGGTGAGATAATTCTAGTCAATGTTTCACTTAGTTGAGTATATAAAGAAAGGCAAAAATAGTTCCTAATAAAGGAGCTCATATTATCATGACATAGACAACAAGTAAATAACTGAGAACATAAAAAAATATAGAGAGGTGATAGAAAGGAAACTCAGAATGGAAAGACTAGTAGATGGAGAGAGCTAGAAAAACTTCTTGCAAAGGTGGAATTTGAACTGAGGGTTCAAGGAAACCAGGTGTGAAGGTGAGAGGTCAGAGAATTCCAGGAATGAGGACACATAGTCCAAAGACACAGAATGAGGAGATAGAATCTTATGATAGAGAGAGGAACAATAAGCTGACCATTATCATTGATCATAGAATAAGTGGGAGTAAAATTTAAGAGGCTGAAAGGGCAGGGAAGTTATATATAAACACACACACACACATATATATGTATGTAGATATGTAGTATGTATCTACATGTATATATGTATTGCATATAGTTATATATATAGTTTTGTACATATAATTATATAACTATCTAGATTTATAAACAGTTGTATATTCCAAACAAAAGACTTTTTAGTTTTATTCTGGAAGTAATAGATAGATATGTAGTATGTATCTACATATATCAATATACACACATGTGTATATGTGTTGTATATAGTTATATATATGGTTTTGTACATATAGTTACATAACTATATAGATTTATAAACAGTTGTATATTCCAAACATTCTGGAAGTAATAGCTACTAGATTTTAAGTAAAGGGTAGAGAGCATCATATACATTTTATAAAAAATCATTAATAATTAAAAGAAGAATGGACCAGAATGGGAAGGAACTTGAGTGAGGAAAACCAATTTGGAAACTATTACAATAGCAAATCATGATAAGGACCTGAACTAGAGTGATGGCTATGTGAGTTAAAGAAAGGAGGTGAATATTAAGAAATGTTCTGCAGGTCTAAACTATAAGACTTGATGATAGATTGGCTATGTCAAGTGAGATATGTGGAAAGGAAGAAGGAAAGACAGGATTCTAATGATAATTACTGCATGTAAATCTGTGGAATGAAACATCTGGTTAAACTTTAATTCATACTTTCCTCCACCCAAATGGTTCATTCATCCTGAAGGAACCATTAACAAAGTTTTGATTTACAAGCTAAAGGGGCTCTTATGCTAGCTTTACAAAGGGATTATTATGCAAAAGATATAACCAACAATGGTTAAATAAAAATATCTTTTCACATCTGCCACTGCATTAGACATACTGTCTATTTTCAATTTTTTTCAATGTTATTTATTTTCCTAATTTTAATGTAAGGCACAACCATCACTAGACAAATCTACACACTCAAAATTATAATATTAAGTGGAATATGAGATTATATTTGAATAAATTAAATCTGTGAGTCCCTTTGGAGACCCAGAAGTTTCAAAGCAAAGAATCTGAAATCACTCAGACTCAATATAAAAATAACCATTCATTTGTATCAATGGCCTGTGATAGGAACTTCTCTCGTGACTGATTCTTTTAAGTTATCTTTTTCAGTCCTCTGGTTTCACATTAGTCTGGGAAATGTCTGATGCAAAAGAAAGAAGTAATTGGTGATAACTTTGTAAGACTAAAATTCTACTCCTGGAGCAATTTGCAACTATACCTAAAAGGCTATCAAACTGCATACCTTTGATGTAGTCTCTACTGGGCTTTTATCCCAAAGAGATCTTAAAAGGAAGGAAAGGGTCCCACATGTGCAGAAATGTTTGTGGCAGCCCTTTTTGTAATGGCAAGAAACTGGAAACTGAATGGCTGCCTATCAATTGGAGAGTGTCTGAATAAATTATGGTATATGAATGTCATGGAATATTATTGTTCTGTATGAAACGACCAGCAGGACGATTTCAGAGAGGCCTGGAGAGACTTGCATGAACTGATGCTGAGTGAAATAAGCAGAACCAGGAGATCATTATACACGGCAACAATAAGACTATATGATGATCAATTCTGATGAACATGGCTCTTCTCAACAATGAGATGATTTAGACCAGTTCCAGTGGCTTTGTGATGAAGGGAGCTATCTATAACTAGAGTGAGGACTGTGGGAACTGAGTGTGGATCACAATACAGTATTCTTACTCTTTTTGTTGTTTGTTTGCATCTTATTTTCTTTCTCATTTTTTTCCCTTTCTGATTTGATTTTTCTTGTGCAGAAAGATACTTGTATAAATATATATGCATATATTGGACTTAACATATATTTTTACCATGTTTAACATATATTGGATTACTTGCTTTCTAGGGGAAGGAGTGAGGATTGGAATATAGGGTTGTGAAGGGATTAATGTTGAAAAATTATCCATGCATATCTTTTGAAAATTAAAAAGCTTTAATAAAAAAAATAAAATTCTCTTCCTGCTTAAATCACTTCTGATAGTCTTTAGTTTATTAAAATGTACCAAAGCTGAGTATTATGAGTTATTGAAAAATATGAACATTATTCTAAATGTGTAAATTTGGGCCATGCAAAGTCCTGAAATTCAAAATAGTATTATATTATAGTATAATAATTATATCATTATAGTATAGAGTATGTTAATGTTTGATTCTTTCCATTTCCATTGTATAGAGGAAGAATATTTTCTATAGTCAGGCTTTTTTGAAAAGAAAAAAAAATCTAATAACTTAATAGGTACTATAGCAAAGAGAAAGACACAAAATTTCCTTCCCTTGCAGGTTTATTTTACTACTGAGACTTTTTATTGTACATATTCCTACTTGCTCTAAATGTATGATTATGTCTATAGATTCATTAAGCCTACTGAAGTTATTTTGCAATATATACCTATATGTGGAAGTAAACAATGTCAGATCATCTCAATTTCAATTCAGTTGCAAAGTACTAGGGATAAAAAAGGGCAAAAACAAAGGAATGAGTAATTATTAAGTGCTTCCTGTGAGCCTGGTACTATGCTTAGTAGCTTACAGTTATCTCATTTGATTTTCACCCTACTATGCTGATATAATTGAGGAAACCGAAACAAAGAGAAATAAAGTGTCCTGTTCAGGACAGTAGATAGCTAGTAAAGGTCTGATGTTGAATTTGAATTCAAGTTTTCCTGATTCCAGGCCCAGTACTTTCTGAAAGCAATTTGAGGTACCACAAGCCATTGTAGAACTTATGTTCTACTTAACTGGACACATCATACATGCATATTATAAAGTACATAAAACATATAAACAAAATACAAATCATTTCATCAGGGAGAGTGTTAACAACTGGGCAAATGAAATTAGGAAATGCCTCAAGTAAAATCTGTCAAGCTATGCTTCTGAAAGAAGTTGTATATTCCAAGAGTCTGAGGAAAGGACGGAATGCACTCCAGACATGAGGGGTGGCCTGCGCAGACAGTTTGTGGCAAGGCAGAATAACTACAAGGAAGTATGTGAGAGGATTGTTAATTTTTTTGCATACAGCTCTTGAAGGTGGGTTTCCTTGTTGACCTCTTCCAACCATTTAATCCAATCTTATCTAATACAAACCAACAAACATTTATTATGAGCTTACAATTTTAAATGGACTAAAGGAGTTCAAGATTTAATGGGAGAGAAACACAGAGAAAAGGAAGGAGGGAACAGAAAAGGTTGGGAGACCAGGGGGTGTCTTGTGTCGTGGAGTTTAAACCAGGCAGATCAGCAGATGCAGCCTAAGTATTCTGAGATTTGCAGAGTGTTTTATTCTAGTTTTATTTTATTTGGCTCTAATTTTAGTGTTTATCTCCAGTGAAGATAGATTCTGGAGAAAGAAATGACAAACCACTCCAGTATCTTTGCCAAGAAAACTCAAAATGGGGTCACAGAGAGTTGTACATGACTGAAATGACTAAACAACCACTAAAGAGATAGATTTTGAATGATGGTTATATTTAAAGTCTCTTTTATTAAAGTCCTTTTATTAAGTTAATTTTCAGTTTTCTTTATGAATTCATTTTCCACAATTCCTAGTTATTATTAAAAAAATTTTTTTTACCCTACTTGTGTAGAAAATTGCTTTTCTTACTTTGTTTTCCCTATGTAGGTTCAGTGGATCAATGATTACAAAGTGGCATGAGAAGAAACCCTTACTCACTGACAGAAATGAATCACCAATTGATTCCTTGTCCTGCCCTTCAACTTCTCTTTAGGAAAACATCAGAAATTTTATAGAGAGAAATCTGTGGCATTGTATTCCAGTGTAACAAATACTTCAGGAGCTGCTTTTAGGATGTTAGCCAAAAAAAAAAAAAAAAAGCAGTTCTATTGATGCTATGGGGGAAGTAAAAGAGCTCTACACAACCTTTAGTGGTTTAAATTTTCCCTTTTAAATTATTTAATATATTTGAAGATTTTTTTAAGTCATGAAAATCTAAAGGTTACATTAAAATACAGCTACTGGTTTATGTAATTCAAAACAAAGCAAGGAATTTCTTGCAGAAATTCTTTTCTTGGTCACTTGATAATCAGAAAATTTATCCTATGATTATTTGTGTTCCTGAATTGTGCAGACATTAAGCAGGTTGTCAGATTTATTCTTTTCTCTTATTGCTTACTTTTTCCATTCATGATATTAGCATGCCTCTACCTCACATGTTCACTGCTTCCAGAATTCCATCAAACATCATCTCTTTCCCACTTAAGTCAATGGTCAACAGGCCCATTCTAAACCACATTGTGACTCATATCCCTTTGAAATCCACTTAATAAGCATGTATTCAGCACTACCATGTACAAAGAACTATGCTAAATCTTAGGAGTAGAAAGAAAAAGAAGAAAACCAGTCCTCTTCAAGGACTTTCCATCTTATTAGAAGACACAAGCTATAAAGAGATAAACTAAAGCAAGGTAAGTTGAATAGTGAGATAATACTAACAATGGGGTTTGGTGGAGGAAAGAGGAAAGGCTTTCCATAGGAAACAATATCAATTGAGCTGAGTCTTGAAAATCTGTACCTCCAAAATCTTTTACTCAGAATCCTTTCTTTGTCAACTCTTCACCTATATCATCCTTAGTGAACCCTCTTGACTACATAACTTCAATTGTTCTAGCCATCCACTTCATCCTTTCCATTAGCTCCCTTCTGTCTTCAGTTTCAGTCACTTTAATGCTGTTCTCATTAGCTTCTAAGACATTCTCACTCCTTTGTCTTTACACCATACACATTCACAACCCAAAGTCATTTCCATGTTTCATTTTCTTGCTATTGCTACCAAACATGCTTGCTAAATTTAGACCATTGTTATTAGTTGGCAGACTTTATTGCTTTATTCCTTAATAATATCCATTGCTCTTCAATTTGGAGCTATGCCAAAAGGGTTATCCAAATGTACATACTTTTTATCCAGCAGTGTTTCTACTGGGCCTATATCACAGAGTTCTTAAAGGAGGGAGAGGGACCCACATGTGTAAAAATGTTTGTGGCAGCCCTTTTTGTAGTGGCAAGAAACTGAAAACTGAGTGTTTGCCCATCAGTTAGAGAATGAATAAGTGATGGTATATGAATGTTATGGAATATTATTGTTTTATAAGAAATGATCAGCAGGCTGATTTCAGAGAGTCCTGGAGAGACTTGCATGAACTGATGCTAAGTGAAATGAGCAGAACCAAGAGATCATTGTACACAGCAACAACAAGATTATATGAAGATCAAATCTAATGGATGTAGCTCTTTTCAACAGTGAGATGATTCGGGCCAGTTATAATGATCTTGTGATGAAAAGAGCCATCTAAACCCAAATAGAGGACTGTGGGGACTGAGTGTGGTTCACAACATAGCATTTTCATTTTTTGCTGTTGGTTGCTTGCATTTTTTTTCCTTCTCATTTTTTCTTTTTGTTTAGATTTTTCTTGTGTAGCAAGATAATTGTACAAATATGTATGCATATAATGGATTTAACATATTTTTACCATGTTTAACATATATTGGATTACTTGCCAACTGGGGGAGGGAGTGGGAAAAAAGGGAGGAAAATTGGAACATAAGGTTTTGCAGGGGTCTTTGTTGAAAAACTGTTCATGCATATGTTTTGAAAATAAAAAGCTTTAATTTAAAAAAATCCATTCTCTTTCTGAATTCTCAATTCTACCATGCCTGTCCTTCCCTAGTCTTTTGTATTTAGAGTCAGAATTATGTTCAAATTCTTAATGTGCTCCTTGACTATGAAACAAGTAACATTATACCTAAACTCTTGGGGTCTTAGTTTCTTCTCTTCTAAAATCAAAAAGTGCCTTTCTAGGCACAAATTCTATGAGTCTATGATCTAGTTGAATTCACTGTGTTGACTTCAAGACATGATCACATCAACACTTTATTCTCTATATTCTTTCTTTTTCTTTCATGATTTCTCAGAAATAAGAAATCAAAGTTGTCCCTTCAAACTTCACTCTTGTTTCTATCTTCTACTCTCTTTTAGGACTGTGATCCATCAATCATTTTCTGTAGTGCTTTTGTTAATTGCCTTGTCTAGCCAGGCAATTTCTCTGCATATAGATGTCCTAAACTCTTTTTTACTAGAAAAAAAATTTTCTTGATGCTGTTACTCCTTCAGGGTATCCTATTTCTTTTCTTCCTTTCACCAAATATAGATACTTTCCATACTTGCTCTTATATTTCCCCATTATCCTCTCTCTTCCTTACTTCTTATAGTAGGAATTTCCTAAAAAATAGTTATTTCAAAGTACACAAAAGATATTCCAATGGACAAATATAATGAAATTCTCTGTCTTAATACACCTTATCATTTAACATTGTCGATTATTTTCTCTTTTTAGAAATGCTTTGGTTTGTTTGTTTTTGTTTTTGCTTTTATGGCAATGTTCTGCTTTGGTTCTCCTATTTTTCTACCTATTCATTTTATGTCTTATTCATTGACTCCAATTCTTGTCCTTGTCTCATAAATGGGTTCATATCTCAAGACTGAATGCTTAGTCCTGAGTTCTCTGAGAGTCTTTTATCTTCTAGGTTAGTACCTCTATTAAGGTAACATCCAAATCTATATCTCTGTTCTTCCTTTTCTGTTGTATCACAGAATCTCCTCTATTCAGTATCAACATAATCTCATACCATTTCTAAAATCTAATCCACAATCCCTTTTCCTAAATCAGTTTTTCTTCCTAAATTTACTATTTCTACCAGTAGTTCATATTCTCTCAATCATTCAGGCTAAAAGTCTGTCTTCTTTGACTTTCCTCTCTTCCCAGTCTTTCCAATTCACTTAGCCAAAAAATTCTGTTGATTCTTCATAATGTTGCTGGTATCAATTTTCATTTGCTATTGTTACAAGGAAACTAGCTGAAGCTATGGGGAACAGTTGAATTGTAATGCAACAGTTAGGTGTGTGAAGGTAGCATTCAACTGGAGTATTAAAAGAGAAGAAATACTGGTGGGTGAATGACAGACTACAGTAATGTTATCTTTGGGCAAAACTAGCTTTTCAATGCAAAAGGAAAAATAAGTTTTGAGAACACAGATGTGAGAAACCCAGAGAGTTTTCCTTCACTTGGTGATCTTATCAGTTTCCATAGATTTAATTACTATCTCTCTGCTATTGAGTCTCAAATCTACTTAGCTTGTCCCAGTCTTTCTGCTGACTTCTAATCTTGCATCTCCAACTTCCTTTCAAACATATCAAAGTGAATATCCATTATACATCTTAAACTCAACATATCCAAAATAGAACTCATGTTTCCTTCTTTAAACTGTCCCCTTCCTACCTAATCTATTACTATAGATTACATATATCTATACACCTAATATATATTATAATTATATATATATTATATACATAATATATATTATAATAATATATATAGGCACACCATTCTCCCACTTCCTTAGATTCACACTGAAAAGTAATTCTAGATTCCACACTATTTATTATTCACAATATCCAGTTTATTATTTAATTTATCAAAAGCTTGCTGGTGTCATCTTTTATATTATCATTTTTCTCCTCTGACACTGCTACCACTCTAGGACAGGTACTCATCACTACACCTAGATTATTACAATAACCTGCTGGCAGATCTGCTTGCCTAACCTCTCCCTATTCCAATCCATCTTCTATTCAGCCAGCAAAGTGATTTTTTTCAAAGTGCAAGCCCATTCATGTCATCTACCTACTCAATAAATTCTAGTGACTTTCATCTTGCCTCCAGGACCAAATACAAAATAATATGTTTGATCTTCAAAGTCTTCATAACCTAACCTCCTCCTACCTTTCCAGTCTTCTTATGCCTTACTTCCTGATACATTCTTTGATTCAGTGACACTGGAATCTGTAAATCCACAATCAAGACACTTCATTTCCAGACTCCAAGAATGATCTTGATTTTTCCACATGCCTGGAATGCTTTCCCTCCTTCACTCTGATAAATGATTTTGCTCCCTCCTTTGAAGTCACAACTAAAATCTCACCTTCTAAGGGAAATCTTCCCTAACTCCTTTTAATTCCAGTGTCTTACCTTTGTAGATTATTTCCTGTCTATCTTTTATATAGCTTGCTTTGTATATATTTGTTTGCATTTTGTCTCCCTCATTAGCTCTGGAAGATGGGTGGGGAATGTTCATCCTATGGACAGTATAAAACCCTCAAAACTCACCCTATCACATTAGGGGTGAGTTAATTAGATGAAAAAATATAGAAGGCTAATTTTTAAGTTGATAATTTTGTATGGTCTACAAATGATTTTATAAATATCCAAATAGTCCTTGGTAGAAAAAAAAAAAAGGTTTCCCACCCTTTTGTAAGTTATATTGTACATTTTGGCAATGTGTGTTAGCCACTGAAGAATAGTGAGTCTGTTCAATAAAAGAATAATTCTGTAATGACAGAATGAACCTGATTGCATTCTGTAACTGAGATTGATCTGATAATCCATCCCATCCTTCTAAGAAAATGCTTGAAATATTAAAATATTACAATTCCATTGATGCTATGAAAACGATTTCCTTCTTTCATGACTCTACAATGGTTGGTAAAGATTTTTAATAAGCTTGGGAAACAAAAGGCTGTGTCTGCTACAGCAAAGCCGCTTAAACTTTTTAAACACATGATCCCTTTTCACTCAAGATATTTACGTGGCCCAGGGTATTTAGATATATAAAATAGGTATACAAATAAAACATTTGCTGATAACAAATCATAATTTCATGACTTTCACTTTTAATTATGAGATCCCACATGGGGTCATGAACTACAGTTTAAGAAATTACTAGAGGATTATCATAGCAAGAATGCTCCATATTTATTATAGTGACCCCTTCTCTTGTTCTCTTCTATGTATTTTAAAATGTTTCAATGACCCTCTTTATTTTTTTTAATCTTTTTATATGATTCTTAGGTAGCCTTTCTTCCTCAATATTCCACTTCTGAAGGAAAAAGAAAATAAAGAGTCCTTGTAACAAATTAGTATAGTCAAGCAAAATAAATCTATTTAACTCCCATGCTCAAAAGTATTTGTTTCATTTTACATCTTAATATGTCTCTTCTTTGTCAGGAAATAGGTAATATGATCTTTCACTTGTCCCCTCAAATTGTGGATCTTTCAAGGTTGTTAATTTTTCAAAGATGTTGTTACTGTAGAAATTATTGCTCAATGTATTCTACATCAGTTCATACAAGAGTATCAGATTTATTGGAATTCACCCTTGCATCATTTCTTAAAGCACAATAGTATTCTATTACATTCATATATCATAATATGTTCATTTCTGCCACATTCTGTTGGAATAATTAGTTTCCAGTTCTTTTCTATAGCAGAAAGAACTGCTATAAAGATGTTTATACATCTGAACCTTTTTCCTCTTTGATTTCTTTGGGATAGGTTTAGCAGTATTATTAGTAGTATCATCTTTATAGTAGTAGCTAGAAAAGAAAATGACAAATCACTCCATGGACAATATTGAAGAAAGCACTATGTAATGCTAGTTATTACTAGATAGCTAATATTATCCATTGGCAATACTTATAAATTCTCTATTTTAATTAAATAGCAATTTTTCTACCTTGAAAAATTATGCTAATTTTTTCAGGGAGGTTATGCTTCAATTATAAGTTTCACATTTTTGCCTTCTGAATGAACACTCCAAGCTCCCTTTCCTTTAAATTGGAAGTTCTAAATTCTTTTGTGATCCTGAGTGTGACTTGTTGGTACTTTAACTCTATTTCCTTACAATATTTTTTTTTGATCTAATAGTTCTGGATTTTGACTTTGATGTTCATTTTCATTTTGGGATTTCTTTCAGGAGATTATTTTCACTTTGCTTTTAATTCTATAGGCCTGGATGGTTTTTATTCATTCTTTAAAAATATGAAATTTTGACTTTTTTACAGTTTAAATTTTCAAGTAGTCTGATGATAATGGCTCCTTGACTTATTTTTAAAGTCAACTGTTTTACTAGAAGATATTTTACATTTGTATTCATCATTTTCACTCTTGTTTTGTTCTGCTATTTCTTATTGTTTAATGCATTCATTCATCTCTGTGTAGTTCAGTCTAATTTTCAAGGAGTCTATTGCCTGAGTAAAATTTTGCATTTCTAATATTGAATTATTTATTATCCTTCTATTTTTCTCCTTTCATTCTGCTTTTTCTTCCTCTCTCTAGAATTTTCATGTCATATATAAACATAAATATGTGTGTATATGCAAACACACACATACATATACTCTTATATCCTTTATTTTAGAAGTTCATATATTTTAGAAGTTAGCATTTGATTTTCTTTGAGGCAAAAAAGTGGTCAACAAAGAAATTGTTGGAGATTAGTGAAGAAATTTTCATTGATCATGCTCAGGAAGATGTTGCTTGGGGCCAGGGCCAAGGTCAAGATACGTATGTTTATACCAATCTTTAAGGAATAAAAATGCTCATAATTTAGTAATTAGTGGGATATGCCACTGTTGGAAGCTTTCATCATGTGAGACTTTTCAGTTCAGGCCTTAGCCCTGAGTGAAATGGAATACTATACTACAATAAGAAATAGTTGAATTTGAACTCAGAGGGCATAGATTCAAATCCTGACATTTATTACCTGTGTCTTCTTAAGCAAGTCACTTCCTTGTTCTAGGACTCACTTTCTTCATCGGTAAAATAAGAGGAACATCTTGAGGGTATGCATCATAATCTGACTCCAATCTTCCTTTCTAACATTATTTCATTACTTCTATTCACATAATCTAGAATCCACATGAACTAAACTATTACCTGTTTCTGAAAAACAAAATTCCATCTGCCACTTCTATGCATTTAACATGCCTGAAAAGGAATCTTTCCTCATGTCTACTTTTCAGAATCCTTATCTTCTTTCAAGGCTTAGCTTACTTTTGCTTTCCCTTGATACCTCTCAAATCCTTTCCTTATTTGGATATATATATATATTTATATATACACATATATAAATATATATATATACATACAGATATGTATATGTATATATGTATATATATATAAAATATCCCTTAAGCAGAATGGAAGCTGTTTGAGATCAGGAAAAAATTGCATTTGTCTTCATATTCTCAGTCCACATACATATAAAGTTGCTGAATTGGTGACAACAACCAATTGTTAGGAAGTATCTAAATTCTCTATTTTTCACATATTAAGTGTAGTGGGTATCAAGAATTCTAAGCTATGACATATTTCTAGTTTTTAAAGATCTAAGGGAAATGTTTATCTTTCACTTTTCCCTGTCTGGAAAATGAGGAGGGGATGGGTAAAAAGCTAATTATAAAAGAGCTTCAGGCAGTATTGTATTGTTTCCTAAGAAACAAAGCAGTGTTCAAAAATGAAAACTGTGAGAATGTATTACTGACCCACTTACTATCCTAAGTGCTTCACAATTTTTTTTTTGGAGATTTTAAAGTAATGTCTATATTTACTAGCTGTCTAAAAGAAAAAGTTTATCAGATTTCCCTTATTTAAGGTTGCAATATGCTTGGTATGTACAAATCTTTGCTCCTGATTTTATCTTTCCCTGAATTCTTAACTATGAAGAAAAATAACATTCTCTTTCAATGATATTCTTTTAGGGGAAACAGTTTGTTTCAGATAGTTGTAATTTGGCCTCTAAGCTTTAGTATTTAAAAAAAAATCTGAAAGCTTTTACTTATTTCAATAGTTAGAACTGACACACAATAGCTCTCAAGGGGAAATGACATAACATCATCAGTATTTGTTACTCCCAAAAGTATTGAGTTAAGAGCCTTGTGACCTTCTCAAATGATATGTGCTGCTGAAAAAAGTAACTGAATTGCTGATCTCCTATATCTGGATCCAAGAAAGCATGCCTGACAGCAAAGGAACGTAAACTAGTAAGAACCTTCTGAACAGCTGTGTGTTCTTCAAATAAAAAGTCAACTAAAGAGAAAGCTTAGACACCCCCCCCAAAAGAATGAATAAATGAATGAATGAAACATTTATTAAGCATTTTCTATATGAAAAACTCTATGCTAAGTTACCAGGATGCAAATAAAAAAATAAGGTAGTCTCAACATACAGAAGATTTCAACTGCAAATCTGATGGTATCATCATTCTTAAGTTACAGCAACAAAACAGATGTTATACTTTTTATTTAATCAATTTCACTGATAAAATCGCAACAGTTTCAGATGCTGAATCATTTGACAGTGTCAATAACTTTGGTGTCTAAGACTAAAACACCTTCAGGAGCAGTTATCAACAACCTCTCCATTGGAGTTGCTTCCCAAGATGATGATTGAGGACATTGGTATGGAAGCATTGCTATACTTAAGCCTTTTGGATTCAGGATTCTGAGTTGTCCCCATCAGTTTCTGAGAAGAGATAGTAGTCCAGATTTGGTCAGTTTTAACATGAGGGAGAATGAGGAGGGCTCCTAACAGTACTCCAGCTTGTTTGCCTTTGAGTTGACTGTAATTTAGTGGGAAATGATTGGCCCTTTCTCTGCAGAAGTTGTTTTTCTGGAAGATGTCTGTGAGGGCTGGACTAGAAGCAGGATGTTACTTCCTTCTATAAATCTAATATCTTTGTCAAAATTGATACACTTCAACATTTTTCAACCAGGCTAAAAAGTACATGTTTAATGTATCATTCAAAAAAAGAATAATCACTGTGTGACCCTGAACAAGTCACTTAAACCCAATTGCCTCAGGAAAAAAAAAAGAATAATCAACTATAAAAAGTTTTATATATTTACTTGCTTTTCTACTTACACAAAATTACATAACACTGTTATATTCCATTGTCAGCCTTATCACTTATATTTCCACAATTCATTTTATAGCAAGTGATAATCAGTAAACTGAGAAATGGATCTTTAAATGACTATGCAATTCCTCTAACTAAAAATGAATTTGTGCACAGCATTTTTCATACAAATGTTTCTATATAAAGGCATATGTAGATATACTTTGTTTATGAAGATACCTTATAATTTTTTCTAATGGAAACATATTAGGTAAATCTAATTTTTTCACATTGAAACATTCCTTATTTTATTGACCATATTTGAGGCATATGTGTTATTGGACAGGAAACAATCATTTGGGGAATTAGTGAGTAACATTTATTTACATATTTATAAATACATTTGATATAGGAACACCATTTAAGTGAAATTATTCAAGCATAATAATTTTATTTACAAGGTACCATCTTTGTTCCTCTATTTTTTACTTTCCTCGCTAGATGCTTTTCTAGAGAAAAATGTATGAAAAATAAGAATCTGTTTCCTTTCTTTTCTCTTTCTCCCTTTACATAGCCAATATCATAAAACATGGGGTTTTTTTTTGGCATTTCTATTAAGTTACTGAGCCTCCTATTTGTTTTTTACAAGAAAGAAAAATATTTGAAGGAATAGGTAAATTATTATAAATGAAGCAAAATCAATAACTCCTGCATTTACTAATCATTACTCTTTTACCAAGACTCTCTCTTCTAATGAAATGATTTTATTTTAGTCAATTTCAGAACAGTGAATATATTTCTGAGTTTTGGTATTTTAAGGATGAGATTGAAACCATTCCACCCCATTTCAGTTTGTTACCTTACCCAAAGGAAAACATTTCTCAATCTACTAGTTAATTAAAATACCTTACACTAAGTTAATAAAATCTTTGAAAAACATTTGATTAAAAAAAAAAGTCAGACAAGAGTATAGTCACATTTGACTATGGGATTTTGTTGGACCCTCTGGTTCCTAAATAATAGCATACATTTGCTAAAATAGGAAAATTATGGTTTTCTACTATCCCACTGATGAAGATATAGCTGCCTGGCAGTTGAGGAGAAAGAGGGGGAAAGTGCAGTTGTAAACAGATTGTCCTTCATCATTATGTCATCATAGGAGGATTTTCCAAATTCCTATCTTGCCACTGTTGTCCTAAATGGTATCTCTGGATCAACTGGCAACATTGGGAGTCAAGATTCCTCATACTTAATGACAATTTCTTGAGCCCACCATAAATAGGAAAAGGGTTTTCTAGAAACCAGAAATTGAGAATCACCCACATTTGCTTATCAAGTTTGGTCTCTTTTCTGAGTTTCTGTATGTACTTCTGGAAAATGTGCCGCAAACCTTTAGGGGGGTGTTTTATACCCACTGTTCTAAATGGTTTACATTTGTAAATACCTCATTCTAAAAGTTACTTAAGGAAAACTGATTAAATGATTTTCAATTTATGATCTTGGGGGGAAGTGTACTATTTGAGACACAAGCCAGAGGCATTCAAGAATTTCCTCTGATTCTTCAGGGGTTTACTTAGGGTCCTGAAGTAGAGATGTTGCTAGCCAAGCTCTGGAGACATGAATCAACAGTAAAAATTGGGATAAGGATGCCATCAAGATTACATGTGCTCAGTGTTTCTATTGGGCTTATATCCCAAAGAAGTCTTAAAAGAAGGAAAGGGACCCACATGTGCAAAATTGTTTGTGGCAGCCCTTTTTGTAGTGGCTAGAAACTGGAAACTGAATGGATGCCCATCAATTGGAGAATGGCTGAATAAACTATGGTATATGAATGTCATGGGATGTTATTTCTGTAAGAAACAACCAGCAGGATGATTTCAGAGAGGCCTGGAGAGACTTGCATGAACTGATGCTAAGTGAAATGAGCAGAACCAGGAGATCATTATGCACGGCAACAACAAGACTATATGATGATCACTTCTGAAAGACATGGTTCTCTTCAACAATGAGATGTTTCAAACTAGTTCCAGTTGTTCAGTGATGAAGAAAGCCATACATACCCAGGGAGAGGCCTGTGGGATCTGAGTGCGGACCACAACATGATTCTTGCTTGCATCATGTTTTCCTTCTCATGTTTTTTTTTTCTTGTAAATATGATTTTTCTTGTACAGCAAGATAACTGTATAAATATGTATACACATATTCAATTTGTCAAGTATTTTAACATAATTAACATGTATTAGACTTCCTGCCATCTATGGGAGGAGGTGGGGGGAAGGAGGGAAAATTTTGTAACAGAAAGCTTTGCAAGGGTCAGTGTTGAAAAATCATCCATGCATGTTTTGCAAATAAAAAGCTTTAATAAAAACAAAGATTACATGTGCTCAATATAGATGAAAGGGTTCAATTCATTGAAATGAACAACTGTGTCCAGCAAAGAAGTTGAATTAAAAACTCATAGACAAATATGCAAAGAAATAATTAAAATTCATATCCCCCCCCAGTAACTATTCACTAATTTGCTTCTAGTAAACATTTGGAATATTAATTAGCATTCAAAGGAGACCAAGTATTTACTTTGAAAACCTTGGTTATTTCTAAAAGTCTGACTAACAACCTCAGAGGAAAAGTTAGCAATGATGGTCATAGCTGAGAAGAAAAAGATGCAGGAAGCACCAATATCTTCCTTGGAGTTAATTGCAGTATTTCAGTGTCATTATAGTATTCTGAAACCCAATTCTAAGGAAACAAGAGGGTAAAAAGGCTCAGTAGGATTCATTAAAATTGTACCTTTTGTCTTTTCACAGGGTAGGCCACTACAAAATAATGTCTAATCTTCAAAGATAAAAGTGAAGCAGCTGAGACAAGCCAAAACCTATTAGTACAATGAGTACATCCAAATTTTAGTAGTTATAAGCAGAGCTGGTTCATGCAGAGGTTAGTTAAATAGTTATTTTAAGGACTCACTGTCCTTTCTGGGAAAATTAACAGTGCAAGTGTCAACAATCCCTCATGATTTAAAAAATTAGGACAGTTCCTTAATGTCAGATAAATATCTATTCTGCAAATATGGGTTTTACCTACTTAATTACTGTAGGCCCATTAAATGTTTATTCAGCTCCTTGCCATTAGTAAAGCTGCTCTGAAATAATACCTACTTATCTCTATTATTCACAGGAGTCATTGGACATGCTGCAATTACCAAATCTTTAGCAGTTTGAGATATTTAAATCACTATAATTTTTAGCCAGAATTGTTTTTCATAGACCAAAATGATAGATAGATAGCTTGATAGGCTGTCAGATAAGCAGGTAGCTGTTTGCCGTTTGTTTTCAAAGAGGACCAATAACATCATGGATATTAATTAGTTTGTGAATTGGATTCAAGCCTCACTTAGATGGATGCATAGACAGAAAATAGATAGAAGAAGCTGCTGAAAATACTTTTAAAATCTTACTTTCAGGTGAGGATGATTACAACAACAATGATTACTATGAAGATGATTACAACCATTTATTACAAGATAAGGAGGAATGATAGATCCCCTTAGAATAAAAACCTGGTTTGGAAGTTTGGCCAATTGCAAATGTATTGTACTTGAACAAGAATCCAGGGAACCATATGGTTTTTTCTGCTTAGCAAATGTTCAGTGTAATTTATCAAACTTACCTAAATGTGCTGGATTTTCTTTTCTTTAAATTCCTTTTGATTTTCTTTGCTACTGGTACTTTTATCATGATGTTTTTTTTACTCCTCATTTCAGTAAAAATGTAGAAGTATTTTAGCTACTTTACCTATTTCTTCTCTTTGTCAGCTTCAAGTTATTTTTTTTTCAAGGAAAACATTGTCAGTAAGTTCTTTTCTATCCTTTGAAATCCTAAGAGTTCATTAACTTCTTGGGTCACAGTAAGGAAAGACTGAAAGAATATTAAGCCTATAATCAGAGGACTTAGGTTTGAATACCTACTTTCCTATTTGCTACCTTATGCAACCTTGGACAACACCTTCCTGTGTCATAGTTCCCTCTTCTGTGAAATGAGAGGGATTGAATTATATGGTTGCTCATGTCCTTTCCAGCTTTTAAATTGATAATCTACTCCTCTGCCATATTCTTCAAACTACATAGATACAAACTAGAATCTATAATGAGTAGGAATTGACTGACAGTAATCAGACACCTAAGGGCCTACCTTATCTCTGAGGGAGAATATCACCTTAAGTTTTTCTGATGGAATTTTACCTGGATTGCCACGAGTCAATGGATTATTACAGAATGGCTACTGATAGAAAGAAAAGTTAACTCAGTGCAAGCAAAACTACTGTAAGAATGAAGTATAGAAAATCAACTCTTCTCCTTCCCCAAATGCTCCATATAGCACTCCCTATACAATATTCCTTCTTAAATACTTTTTAAAAAGTGTGGAATAAAACAAGCATTTTCATAACATATTCAAATGTTGGTTTTTAATGTCTTTTTTTAAGTAAATCAGTATACTATTAAGTTTTTGTTATAAGATTAGACACAAAATACATGTATTTCAGATTAAGACCTCAGGAATATTCTACTTATGAAATAGAGCTTTTTGTATTATTAATACTCATTTTCAGTTGATTAGTTTATACATTGTTAAGGATTTGGTAATATTACATCACAAATTCTATTAAACTTTGTCTTGATCCATGTGCACCCATAAGTCCCAAGCCCCCATTCAAGGGGGCAACACCTATGGAGAATGGGCTCATTATCCCTACTTCTATCAACACCAATAGCTCAATCAGCTGCCACTATCAGAGTAGGGAAGCTAACCTAGCTGAAACAACAAGATGCCCAGAGGGAAAGAGCAATAATGGCATATATACCAAGCCAAACCACGGTTCTTAGACCTTTTGAAAAAAAACCCAGGATCCTCTGCTCAATAACCTGGGTTCTATTCCCAGGTCATCTGTCTTGTTTCTAACTTAGGCACACAGCCATTATCTTGGAGAATAATCCCTGTGTAAATGGAGGCTATCATTCTCCACCATCACTGATACATGAACAGGAGAACAACCATTACTAATGTGCAAGTTAACTTCAGGAGCTTCAGGAACAAGAATGTCCCCAGTAGTCCTTGCTTCTACTCTTCTTTTGTAGCTATCCTGTAGGGAAGCAACTCTTGTGAAGGTGGGAGCTGGCAAATGCCTCTACATCTGATGCACCCTCCTGCCAGTCCCCACTCTCTCTCAACCACAAAAGATCCAGAAAATAAATACCTCATCAATAAATTCTTTGGTACAAATGGATATGGTTTTATTAATGAAAATGAACTAAAAGAAGATCTGATCCATTACCATTTGTTTTGTTGTAAACAAAGAATCACAGGGCCTTGCTATCTGATTTATAGCTGAATCCTCTCTTTGTGCTGTATTTTACTATTAGAATATGAGGTCCTTGAGAGTTGGAGTTGCATTACATTTTTATGTGTTTCTCTAGAACTTTGCACATAGAAAACCCTTAACAAATGATTTTTCATTAATTTTTTTCAATCATTTATATACAGATTTCCAAATTTTTTTATGAATGGATCCCTTTGGCAATTTGGTGAAGTCTTTGGACCTTTCTAAAAAAAAAATTAAGTTCATGAAACAAAATACATGAAATTGCAATGGAATTGCAGTTATACTAAAATATAAGTTATCTATCTATATGTAAGCATATATACATATACACATCCACCCACAGACACCCACACATGCACACACACCCAGCTTCAGAACCCTTGATTTATATATAGAAGTTTCATTTGTAGAGCGTTAAAAAAAAAAAAAAAAAAAAAAAAGATTTTCCTTAAGAAAGTATCCCAGTTTCCTCAAGAAGGATGGAGAATCAAACTATACAGTACACACATTTTGCATCGTACCCATTTAATAACATACTATATTCTCTGAATAAAATAATAGCTAAACTTAGCTAATATCTTTCAGTGAACTTTGCACCTTGACTCTTGCTTTTGAAAAGATTTTGAAATGTTTAAAGACTAAAGAAAATTTAATTATATAAATTTAATTTTATAAAACAAACTTTTTTAAAATTTTGCAATGTTCTAACATTCTCATACTCCTTGATTGATGTTTGCTTACATTGTGTTTCCTTTATCTGATATATTTTTTGTGTAGGTAAGATTTTTCTTGCACAACAATGATAAGTTTGGAAATATGTATACATATATTCGATTTGCCAATATTTTAACATAATTAACATGTAGTGGATATCCTGCCATCTAGGGGAGGGGTGGGGAGTTGGGGGGAAAAATTTGTAACAGAAAGCTATGTAAGGGTTATTGTTGAAGAATTACCCAAACATATGTTATGCAAATAAAATAAAATTTAAAATAAATAAATAAATAAATAAATTTTGCAATGTTCACCTAATTATTTGATATCATAAGAGATAATTAGTCAAAAAGAGCAAATCCCATTTCATCATCTGATTCCTCTTTCTGAATTTCTTATTTCTTCTCTTCAGCAGCATAGGCAGCACCCTCAGTAGAAGTAGCATTAGCTGCCAGCACAGCTACACCAATTCCTACATTGGAATGAGACCTCAGTTTTACCCCAATGCAGTCTAAACTTCCTGGGAAAGACCAAGCATCCTGACAAATGTTTTCTAAGAGAATTATTATAATTATTGTCATTAATTCTCTATTTTTTTTCTGATCTAAATTCCTACTCAGATTATGATAGGAGTTTTATGCAGAAAATAAGACTTTTAGGGACAGCTAGGTGGCGCAGTGGATAGAGCACCAGCCCTGAATTCAGGAAGACCTGAGTTTAAATCTAGTCTCAGACACTTACCACTTCCAAGCTGTGTGACCCTGGGCAAGTCACTTAACCCCAATTGCCTCGGGGGAAAAAAAAAGAAAATGAGACTTTTGAATTGGATATTTGGATTTTGAAGTTCTGTTCCTTTCTATACATCATGTATGAAATCTCCCTAATGTTATACCAAACCTGAATTTATTTTTCCATTGTTCATATTCATTTCCTTAAAATTTCAATTTTATATTTTGTCCTTTTCTTAACATTCTCTAAATTCCATACCCCACGAACATTCTCTCCTTAGTCAGAATTGCTTTGCTAGCTTCTATAATTATGGCATCTGTTGAATTAAAAGATTCAAATATATTATTCTATTAAATATATTGAACTTTCTGGTCTTTTTTATTTCTTTTCTTTCATTTAAATTGCATTATATCAGCTGCTTTCTTAATCATGTCTTTCTTACAGCCTTCAAAAGATTTCTTTATAATCTCATTTCTGATTTTTCTTAACTGAAAAATACCAAATTGGGGGTTCCTAATTTTTTACTATGCATTCTTTATGGCTCCTCTTAATTTGACATAAATATGATACTTTTTGAGTATTATATTATTAGATTAGATTTTCTATATTTCTAACTCACTGCCATCTCATTCAGTCCTAAGTTTTTCTTTTTACTGCTTGTATCACAAACAGAAGAAAAAGTTAAGGAGCACAAATGTTTTCTTCCATATCTCTTAGCTAGAGAGAGCATCAAGTTATACACACACACACACACACACACACACACACACACACACACATCAGAAGAAGAAGAAAATAGCGGGTAGGCAGCAGAAAGGGGAAGAGATTCTATGAATACTCTGCTTCACTTTGGCCATTTTCTGTAAAGCATCTGTTTGGAATTGTCCATATATATATATATATATATATATATATATATATATATATATATTACCATGGTTTGATAACTTCTATGTAACAAAAAGACCTATTGTACACTGGATTAAAACTTTTTTCCACATATATTCATCTTATACTCATTTCTTAAAAGGTTTTTTAAAATTATTTTAATAGGATGATGATAGGAAAGGAGATGCCATGAAAACAGAAAATATTTAATATTGCAACTAATAAAGTTTACAAGAACTAAAACCCTATCTTTAGTAACTTGATGTCAATTCACTAAGTGATTAGAAAGTGTTCCATTAATAGGAAATGTTAAGTAGATTTTGAGTTTCATCTATACTGAGGTCACATTAAACTTGCTAATACTGGAAAGTCCATGGATTTCCTTGAATAGTGCCTGTTGCCTTGTTCAATTTTCTCATTTCTGTATGCATTTGATTAATAGCTCCTGCAGAAAGGAGCACAAAGGAAAAGCAGATGCTTTTTTTGAGATGCAATCACAAGTGTCTGCAGTGATGGTTATAGCCACAGAATCAAGAAATCATTAAACTTTAGAGCTTGAAGGGATAAAGGAATCTCTTCAAATTTGACAATAAACCACTATCCAAAAGCATTGTTTTAACATTTTGACTGAGAGGGAGTTCATTAATTTGCAAAGAAATATATTCTTTTTTTGGACTCCTATAATTTTTTTAAATGTTCTTTATGCTGAGTCATAATCCTATGACACTCATCTTTTGATTTAAGACTTACCTTCTATAATAGCACAGAATGTCTACTGTGTCTTCTACATGATAGCCTCAAAAAATCCTTGAGGTGTCTTTCTGTTTAAGTTGTATTTTCAGTTATGCCAATAATTTCTCAAATTCCTATTTGGGTCATAACTTTGTGAAGCTGCTAAGTGATTCAAAGATTTGTGAAATTATGCAGTTCCCAACAACTAGACACATCTGTCTTGTAAGTTGTGGTTAAGAATGAAATTTTAAAAGTTATATTTTTCTTTTAATATTTATTCTTCCCCATTGGCTACTAAGCTATTAGGACTTAAAAACATATTAGGCTGTTTGTACTTAACTACTTACTAAATGGTATTTCTGTTAATCTAGAGATGACATGAAAAAAAATATTGAGACACTTAGAGAATTGTGAAACAAGCAAATTTGGTACACTCTGCCAAATTAACTTTTAAACATTAGAAGACAGCTACAATGTTTTGGAAAGTTTCAGACACTCAATTCTCTAATTCAACAATGAACATCTGTTAAATGCCTACTATGTGAATGGAATTGTACTAGCCACTGAATCTACTGTGTAGTAGGAACTGGATGGGGAATAAGTTGAGCTAGTTGATCTTGAAGTGGTTCATGATGCTACCCCATTTTCCCAATCTCATTTCTACTCTTCTTCCTTTTTCTAACTATCTATGAGATCATAGGACTTCAAATTTGAATTGGCCCAGTTGACCCAGATCTCATTTTATAGATGAGGAAACTAAGGCTCAGAGAAATGATTTGACTTCTCTAAAATTTATAGGCTTAAGTGACACAAATAGCATTTGAGTTCAAGGCCTCTGACTCAAGATCCATTGCTCTTTCCATTGTACCAAATTCCTTTAATCATACATGAGAAGGATTCTTGACTCATCCTGGTCACCTTTCTTTGAACTCTCAATACTTAGAAATTCTATAACTTCTATCAAAGTGTTTTTTCCATCTACCAATGCAGATCACAACCTTTTTATAAATTAGGAGATGATGTTCAATGGTTATCTTGTTCATCAAATCACTACCTTTCAGTCAAACTGGTTATAAATCTCTCCCAATTACCAAGACTTCTTCTTGATAAGAGATATGCAGACCATCACTGGACCCAGTTGCTTAAAATGCCCCATAAAATGTAATGTTCATAGCTTTATACAATTGAGATGTAATCAGTGCAAGATAAGGTTAGACTCCTGCCTCTTTTGATCAGGAAAAATTATTAATGCAGCCTGAGACTATAATGCTCATAATAATGATTAATAATAATAAATACCATTCATGTAGTATTGTAAGATTTGCAAAGTATCTTTCAAATTTTATCGCATTCTATCCTCATAGCAAGCCAGGGAAGTAGGTCCTCTTATAACCCCCATTTTACAAAGGAGAAAACCAAGACAGACAGAGAAGTCAAGTCATTTGCCCAAGTTGTAGTAAGTGTTCAAGGCTGGATTAGAATTTATGTCTTCCTAATTCTAGGTCCACTGTTCCACCCAATGAGTCACCTAGCTGCTCACTAAAGTTCTATTCCCATATATTTGTGGTATCCTGATATTTTGAAAGCTATGCCAATAAAGTATAAACTCTAATAGTTCTGACAAACTAAAAAGACTTTGTATATGGCCTCATTAATGGATGGTGGTTTTTTTTTTTCCTCTTAGGATACACTAAGCTAATCCCAGAGACAGATCAATGCAATATTGAATTTTTTTTTTTTTTTTTTTTTGCTAAAGCAAAACAGGAAGACTATCTGCTAGGACACAGAAGAGTTGGGGTTTGTGTTGGTAGAATAGACAAAACCTACACTGATGAAATCCCAGATCTTTGAAGAATTGTAAGTTTATGCTCTCTTTTTTGATGTTATTTTTAAGCAACCACCTCATGTTGGTTAATATTGAGTTTATAGTTAACTAAGCACCTCAGGTGTTTTTCCTGAAAACTATTTCTTCTTTGTAATGTTTCATAATTTCTTCATGCCTACTATCTTTCCCTCTATTATATTCTGGTTGATCCTTTATTTCAGCTCTTCAGACATAATATTTTTCTTTGACTTTCAACCATTCAGAAATATTAGAATAATATTGTCATTAAAAAGATGAGTCTTTGTCTCAAGGACAAATCTGGGATCTTTAAAAGAGCATTACATTTTCCAATGGGATTTCAACTCCATATCATAATCCAGACAATAATTTTTCAATAATTTTTTGTTTCCTCTGTGTGTAGTTGGGTAATACTCTTGAGTGATCATTAATCTCATTTAGAAGTTTCTGAATTACTGCATTTACAACCAGCAGGATTAGGAGGGCTTCACTATATATTAGGAATCCCTCTCTGACTTATTTGCTTATTTGCTGTTCTAGATTTCCTTTATAACAGTGGCAAATACCTCCAATGAATATACATTTCCTATTTTATGCCTTCCTTGATATAAGTACTTCTTAGGTCATCAAAAAAGACATATACATGTTTTACCAAGAATATGTTAGTAGTCATTTTTCTCCAATTCCATTTAAGAGAGAGGATCTGGGTCCAGGGGAGTTTTACAACACTTCCTGGTGACTTGCACAAGTATTACTGAGAAGGAACAGTGAATCAAGTGGTCTACTCTCTATGGTCCTCAGAGAATCAGAAATGTTCAGTCCCTCAAGCTCTAGCTTTCTTCTTACGGAAGTTCTGACTCATCTAGCTGTGTGTAGATTTGTGAGTTTATTCAATCAGAAACCATCTCTTAAATTATCACTTACTAGTCAATCCCATTTCCTTCTGGATCTGTTATATTTCAGAAGGTCCTACCCATCTAAACTTGGTCTAACAGAACTGGTTCTCCAAAGAAGCAAACAAATTTAGATACTGCATAAAGTAATTTTTACTCTTAGAGCAGAATTGAAAATCAAAGGGACAGTACATAATAAGAAAACAACGCATGATAATCATTTATCAACAAAGTAGCTGCAAGTGTGTCACTTTTATATGCTGCAAGATTCAGTACAGAAGCTGCTTCAAAGTCAGGTGGTCTAGGGAATTGAACAGTTCATTCTTTATCTGAGCAAGCAAAAGAGCCGTAGAAATTAAAAACTGATGTTGAAATTATGTATCCAACTGTGTAGTGATCAAATGCCAACACAGAATCTTTGACTCCTAGCATTCTGACCAGACTTAAGATCCAGGAAAATATAGGAAATATGCAACTTTTTCTCACTCTAAGCTTTCTGCTTCCTGACAGGGACCAGTGGAAGGAAGGAAGCTGCAAGGGAGTTAATCAGAATGTATTCCAGTATTCTTCACCTTGAGTGAATCCTCTCATCCCACAGCTGTATTTATCCTTATATCAATACAACCTAGCCAAATTCCCAATAGTCTGATAACAGGGAATAGGAAGGAGCAGGAAGAGTGAAAAGGGCACTACATGTGAGAAATATCTTTCCACAAGAGAAAAGATATTTTGCTCTATTTTTTCTTTGTATTAATTTTGCTTTTTGCTTTCATGAGTCAGTGATTTGACTCTGCAATGGTAGCTGATTGAAGAGTGGAACCCCCATCAGTAACAAAGTGTTTCCTGTCCTCTGAAATAAAATCAGTTTAATTTTTGTAATGTTATTTGGTGCTCCCTACATCTAATATCCTCTAATTCTTTTATCAAAGAAAGTTTTCATGATATATAAGTAAGAAGTGTTTGTGTACTTTTTTTTTTTTTTTTTTTTTTTTTTTTGCTTTTTGCTGAGGCAATTGAGGTTAAGTGACTTGCCCAGGGTCCCACAGCTAGGGAATGTTAAGTGTCTGAGACCACATTTGAACTCAGATCCTCCTGACTTCAGGACTGGTGCTCTATCCACTGCGCCACCTAGCTGCCCCTGTTTGTGTACTTTTGATCCATATTTTCCAACTTCAACTTTACTATCACCAACCTCATCTATATTTATACATACTTGATGGAATAGAAGCTTCTTGAGGACAGGATCTGTTTTATATTTACTTTTATATCTCTAGCACCTAGAAAAAAGGATTGAATGATTAAGTAATTAATGAGTTTCAGAGTAATAGATATTAAGAATTTCAGAACTGGAAAGATGCTAAAAAAAAATCTTTTGATGATTAGAATCTAATCCAATGCCTTTTCTTTATAGATCATGTAATCTATGTCCAAAGACTATAGACATTTGCCTGAAGATCTAGGTCTCTGGAAGTTCAGCCCTAGAGATTTAAGGAAAACCTCTACTAGATCACAGTATCCATCAACACCACATTTCTATGTAATATTGCTTTATACCTAATATCACTGCTGAAAAATTAAATCAGAAGAGTATCCAAGTATTCCTCATTTTTAGAATGACTAGAACCTTGAACGTAGTAGAGCCTCTAAAGTAATACAAAAAATTGAATTTGTTTTCTTTTCTTTTCTTTTTCTTTTTTTTCTTTTTTTTGTTTGCTGAGGCAATTGGGGTTAAGTGACTTGCCCAGGGTCACACAGTTAGAAAGCAAAAAATTGAATTTCTTAAGGTGCCTTCTGGTGATACAAAGAATAACAAAACTAGTAACTTTAAGCACTATAATAATATGATGAAATAAATATTTTGTTCATGGATGTATTAGTACTGCTTAAATTGACTTTTAGAGTTGTAGTTAGAAGGAGTATATATAGACAGAGGGCATGGGTATAGGTTGAATATGAAGAGATTATATGTTTTTTATTTATATGATGAAATTAAGGGGTGAAAGAGGAATGTACAGGGAAAAAAGGGAAAGGGAGAAGTGGAATGGAGTAAATTATCTGCCATTAAAAAAATAAGAAAAAGCTTTTACAATGGAGACAAGGGGGAGGAGAAAGGAAGTGAGTGAACCTTACTCTCATCTGAATTGGCTCAAATAGGAAATAACATACATATTCAATAGGGATATAGAAATCTACCTATCTCACCCAGCAGAAAAATAGGAGGAATATAGGATATGGGGGAGGGGTGAGTAATAAAAGAGAGAGCATATTGGGGGAGGGAGTGGTCAGTAGCTACTCCTTCACTTTTGAGGAAAACCAGGATGAAAAGAGAGAAAGAATAGATGGAGGGAAATACAATTAGCAATAGTAAGTATATAAAAAAAATTTGAAGCAAGTTTCTGATGGAATATTATTATTCTCTGGGAAATAATGAGGAGGTTCTTGAGGGGAAAAAACAAAACAAACAAACAAACCCAGAAAGTTCTCCATGAACAAAGTGAAATATACTGTATAAAAAGGAATAGCAATATTCTGGGATGACCAATTATAAATTACTTAGTTATTCTCAGTAGTACAATCATCCACAACAATGAAGGACTTAGGATGAAAAATCTTATCCATACCCAGAGAAGAAACTGATCAAGTCTGAATACAGATCAAAGCATTCTCTATTACTCTCACCATCTCTCTATTTTTAGCTTATTTTTTTCTTGGGGGTTTTTATTTTCATTAGGGTAGAAGATTTATGATTTCTTTCCCAACTTGACTTTGATGGAAATGTTTTATATAACTTTACATGTGATTTCTTTTTTGTTTGTTTGTTTTGTTTTGTTTTGTTTTGTTTTGCTGAAGCAATTAGGGTTAAGTGACTTGCCCAGAGTCACACAGCTAGCACATGTGGTTTCTTAATTTTGGGTGGGGATAAGGGAAAGAACTAGAACTCAAAAATCTTAAAAACAAATGAAAAAAATTGTTTTGAATGTAACTGAGGAAAATATTAAATAAATAATAAGAAAAGAATTGTTACCCCTGGGGAAACAAAAAGAATTTACAAGCACACCAAAAGTATACAAGGAAAAGATTAATGAATAAAATATTCATTGAAGTATACATTCATATTTCAATTAATCAGCTTTTCAATACTATATCGCCAGGGCAAATAAGTGGTGGAGTAGAAATAGCATAGGGCTTGGAGTCAGGGAGACTCATCTTTCTGAGTTCAAATGTAGTCTCAGATACTTATTAGCTATGTGAACCTAGGCAAGTCATTTAACCCTGTTTGCCTCACTTTCCTCATCTGTAAAATGAGCTGCAAAAGGAAATGGCAAATCACTCCAATATCTTTGCCAAGCAAACTCCAAATGTAATCATGAAGAGTTCAACAGAAATTGAAAAATGACTGAAAAATAACAAAAATGATATCATCTAAATGCAATTATAGAGTCGCTTATCTTTCTCTTCTCTAAAGAGGTGAAACATCGCATTGACTGATCTGTTTGATGTATTAATTCATTTTGATAAGCTGATGTTTACTTTTTATTATTCTGTGTTAGAAGTGACAATTCCCTTGATAAGGGAGATAAAGGCATAAATTTAAAAATAAAGGTAACTAAAGCAAAATAATTGCATTATAGAGATATTCCTTATTTGCTTATAATTTGGTTTAACCATAAAGTACTGCTTTTTATTAACTCAGACTAAATGCAAGGATAATTAATTTCATTATGTGACACATACTTCACATGAATTAATGCGAAAATCATGTTGAATATAATCAAATATAGAACATTTAACACACTGGCCAAAGATGGACATACCTAGTTTCATATGTGCTACTAACATGAAGGTACACCCAAATTTCAAAAAATCAAGTATGATACATTTTCATTATTTTTGCTTTTGCTTTGAAAAATTTCTCATTTTAAAATAGTACAGCCTTAGAAGTTGCTTTGATTAGTTAATTGCATCTGTAGAGTCAATACTGAGTTTCTCAAAGTTTTTCTCTTCTTTCCTTCTAATGAGAAAATTCCTTTAATTTTCATTCCAAGATTCAAAAGCAGCTGGAGCTACTAAAATGATATTCTTTGACATTTTAATCTACTTATACTTTCATATTGTGAAAGATCTGAGGTCTCATCAGTATGGGTATTTTCTTCACAAAGCTGGATATCCACTTTTTTCATTCTGTGCATTTTTCATTTATTTCTCTCCATAAATACTCCACAGAGATTCATCCAACATATTGAAGGCTTTGCTTTTGGTCTTTTAATATTCTGTGAATAGAAAGGTTAGAGGGAGAAAAAGCACCGGAAACACCAAAAATCAACCAAAGTTGAAAAGTGAGAAAGAATACAGGCATGGCTAAGACAAACCCTTTCAACTGACTTGTCTAAGATGTAAGACACCTTTTGGATTCCTTCTTCCCTAACCTTCCTCAAAGAATAAGTCATTAAGAGATGCTTTGCTTTCCTGAACTTGATTTTTTAAATAAACCTGGTGCTTATACATGTGTATACTTTTGTCCTTTAGATAAGAATGATATTCTAAGATAATGTGATTCTGCAAGTATACTGTTTTATCTCCTTTTTTTTTTTCTCTGAGGCAATTGGGGTTAAAGTGACTGGCCCAAGGTCACACAGCTAGGATATGTTAAATGTCTGAGACCAGATTTAAACTCAGGTCCTCCTGATTTCAGGGCTGGTGCTCTATCCACTGCGACACCTAGCTGCCCCTATACTTTTTTATCTCTCAGAGATTCCATAGATAATGGCAATATAAAATACTCCTGGATTTAAGTTAAGTAGAGGTATTGTGAAAAGCAATGTGGAAAGGCCGAAGGAAAGCTGTTCTTAACTAGTAAACTCTTGTTTATAATTTCCAGCCCCTTTCAGACATCCCCAGAGGTAGAGCTCCTTTGTTGTTGTTGTTTAGTCATTTTTTTAGGCATGTGAAAGTTTGGAAACCCATTTGAAGTTTTCTTGGCAAAAATCCTAGAAACCTTTGCCATTTCCTTCTCCATTTCATTTTATAGATGAGAAAACAGGACAAACAAGGTTAAATAACTTGCCCAGGGTCATACAGTTAGTATTTGAAAACAGATTTGAACTCAGGAAAGTAAGTCTTCCTGACTTCAATCTCAGAATTCTAGTCATTATGCCACCAATTTTAAAGTTGGTTATTTACAATAAATTGTATAGGTTTTTAGGAAAGGTGATTGCTATAGAAATGCCATTGTACATGTAATACAATCAACTGATAAACATTTATTAAGCACCAGGAATTATCCTAAGCATTGGAGATAAAATAAAAATTAAATTAAATTAAATTAAATTTTTACACTTAAGTCTTTCAGAATCTAATGTGAGAGATAATAAGCAAATAACTACATACAAACAAGATTTTGGGGGCTAACTTGAAAATAATCAAGAGAAAAGGCATTGCATTAAGGTGGATTAGGAATGCTTTCTTGTGGAAGGTGAGAATTTAGTTGGGATTTGAAGAAAGCTGTTAAAGAGAGAGAGAGAAAGAGAGAGAGAGAGAGAGAGAGAGAGAGA
>JAJPUD010003727.1:44229-72649 GCA_023553655.1 Myrmecobius fasciatus
GAGAGAGAGAGAGAGAGAATTCCAAGCACATAAAGGAAAACCAAAGAAAATATTCAAAGGGTGGAGTGTCGTGTAGAGGACAGTGAGAAAGTCAAAGTCACTGGATTGCAGGATAAAAGAGAGACTAGAAGACTAGAAAGGTAGGATGGGCCATTGTCATGGAGGATGTTGAATTCCAGAGGATTTTATACTTGGTCCCAGAAAGGAGAAAGAATTTATTGAATAAAGGGTGGCATTGTTAGGCATTCTAGGAAGATCAATTTGACATCTAATTGGAGGATGAACTGAAGTGAGAAGAGATTTGGAAATGTAAAATTAGAGCTTAGAAAAGATGTTCAAGCTGGATAAATACTTCCAATCATCCTGGTCATGGAAGAATATTGACTCTATATGGGGCTACTGAGATCATTGAAAGAAACTTTACAGATGAAGGCTAAGCACAGAGCCTTGGGCAATATCCATGGTTGGTAGGCATGATAGAGAAGAGGACCTAATAAAGGAGAATGAAAAGAAGTGGTCAAATGGAGGAAATACTAGAGAAAAATGTTTTGAAAACCTAGAGAAGAAAATTTCAAGCTCAATAGAAAAGTAGCAATGAAGATTCAAAGTGTAATAGTTCTTTTATTTCCTCCCCCTTCCAATTGTTGATTTTCCTTCTGAATAGTTTTCAATGGCTTATGTTGTCATGTAAAAAAAACATAACTTTATAAATACAAGGAAAAAATAGGATATTAGGGTAAAATCTTGAGGCAGCTGCTTACTCACTACCAACTATTAGACTTATCAGAAACAACCAGTCTGTGAAATCTGTGGTGGGCTCCAGATCCATCCAGTTGAAGGACATAATGTCCTTCAATACTTGTCAGTTAAAATTATGAAGAATCACCAGGAAAGAAAAGTGCACTGCTTTCTATTGATCTTGCCTAAAGGAAAAAAAAAAAAAGAAAATATAATGCAGAAAAAACACAGGATTCAGTCTCAGATTAATAACTAAACTGAGCCAACAGAAGCATTCACTATATAAAAATAAATATAATTTAAATATTTACTAATATTAAACTTATGCATGTATATATGCATAAAATACAAATATATGCATAGATGTGTTCAATGTTGTATACATATATAAAAATTCATGCCAGTAAAAATTTAATTTAATTATGAATAATTTTTCAATAGATCTTAGACTGGCTCAACTTAGATTTGAATCTTCCTGTATTTGTTCAGCCTTATATTTTCTCATACGTCTTTTTCTGGGCCAAGTCAAGACAAAGTGGGTCACTCAAATTCTCTGATAGTTTCTTGTATTCTCAGATACAGATGTCAATATCAGAATCCTTCCAATCTTCTCTAAAATAAAATATAAATTGTTTAGTAAAGCATTGTAAAGATCTTATAATGGTCTTGCTCTATCCTACATTTCCATACTTGCATCATATTTACATAGTTTCATGAGCTATGATATAGCCAAACTGACCTAACTTACTATTCCTTCAGTTTAGTGTTTCATCACCCACCACCATGAGTTTGCACTATCTGTTCCACATGCCTCCAATGTACTTTCTTTTCATCCTCTTAAATTCCTTACCTTCTTTCAAGGAATGCTCATGTGCCAACTCCTGCTGGGCCATCACCAGTAGTTTTGAACTCCTCTAATTCTATAAGAGATAATAAGACCAATTAAACTTTGCACAGTTCTGCCTCAAATTCAATTCACTTCCAAGTCAAGACAAAATCTTCCTGATGTCTTTAGTCCTCTTCAAGAATGAAGGAGGAACAACATGCCTTCTCCTAAGGGAAGCCTTTTCTCACTAATGTTGGTATTCTCTCCCTCCTCAAAATACATTATATTCATCTTTATGTTCAAATTTTGTAGCTCTACTTCTCCAGTACAATGTAAATTCCTTGAGGGCAATTCTTATTTTTCCATAGTCTTTGTTCAGCTAAGATTAAGCAGAGTACCTTGCACATACTAATTACTTGTTGCTTATTGAATTAATTTTTTTTATTCTGCCCATTTATTCCCCATGTTTTCCTATAAATCCTTCATAAAGTCCTGTGCAACAATTAAGAGGACTGCCTCATCATCCCCAAAGTGCCAAAGTCCTTCAGCTATGAACCACATATGAAGCCACTCGAGGAACAAAACAATGTCTGGATAAACTCTGTGGTCCCTGTTATATAAACGCAGCCTGATCTTTCAAAATAGGCAATGACATTAAATGAATCAGCACTCTTTTTAATCATTAATCACAAATGATTAGTTTAGACAAGTGGGCTGTAATTTCTTTGCAACTAGATATATGGTGACTTTGAATACTGACTTATCAAAATAGTAACCAGGAACTCATCAGCAGAAGATAATAAAATACAATATTGGTAATAGCCCAAGTTAAATGAGGGAGAAAGAAGAGAAATAAACTATTGGGAAATTAAAGTCAACTAGTAACTTACTTTATTCTTCAAATGAAACTATTTGGAACAATAGAAATGCTAATGCTTATAGAAAGAAGCTCAGAATAAATTGACAATTTATAACTTGAGGCTCCCAAGCATGACTGACTCTGAATAAGATTTGTTTCTTTCTTTTCTTCTTTTTTTAAATGAATAATTGAATGTCAGAATCCCTAGGAAATTATATATTTAGTGCTATAGTAACAGTGCCTTTTCATAATAGTTCTTCAGGTCTAGTTCTTTGAACATTCGTAGTGTTGAGAGAAGACAAAGATTTTATTGGAATTAAATTCAATACATATCAGTTTTGCTTTAACTTTTACTTTGATCAGCTTTACTTTTATCCTGAGTTTATTTCAAAGGGAGTTTGCTGCAGTTAGAATTAAATTCAAATTTTTATCCTTTACATATAATCTGCTTTGTGTTAAGCCCTGAGAAATTCTGTAGGTTCACATGCTTCATACAAAATGACACAATACAGTGAAAATGATCCAGTCAACATGCTGATACATAAACCTTTTTACAATAGATTAAAAAGTTATTTTTAACATGCTTAAGTATTTTTTAAAGTTGAAATGGTTTTTCCCTGGTTAAATGATTTATTCCTGAAAAGGACTTGAAGAACCAAAAAGCAAGACAGATACATATTCTCCTTGGTGGTCCCCCTAGCCTTCCCTCCCAACATCTATTTCCCAAAAGTAGTATAGTGCTGTCTTACCTTATTAGAGGTCTGGGATTCAGATGTCAGTGTGAGGTATGTTCTGCATATAACTCATCTCTTCCTTCTATCACTGGGAGGTTATTCAAGTTTTTGTTTTAGTCTTTGGATCAGATCAATTCCTGTAGTACCAGCTGTTACTACTTAAAATTGATTTTCTTGGACTCTAATTTTATCATTGTCAGTAAACTGTTTGATAGGGAGCAAGAAATGATTATTAAAGATAAGAAGGTCAGTAGGGAAAAGAATGAAAGAGAAAAAGAACTACCTGAAAACAGAACTTCGTATCTAGTATATAACTCAATTTTTATGTACAAAAAGGTCAGAATAATTTAGAAATTTTAATTTCATTTATGAAATTTTTAAATCTCTTAGATTTTTCCAGGCCTTCCTAGAGTCATTTCACCTATATGGACTTGGGTGTCAAGACAAAATATTTCGTTCTAAATCTCTTTTAAGAAACAACACATAATGTCTTCATGGTTTAGGAGAGAATGACAGTTCAGATTCATATTCAACAGTTTTGCTGTTACTGTGCTCAGAGAGTATGCAATAGGAATCAGTTCTTTCTATATTTCAAAATCAAACTTTCAAGAAATTATTTTTAAAGCTCTTCAGTTGTCTTATTTTAATTGTCTTCTTCCCTGATTTCACTATTGCATTTTAACCTTCATAACCTTCTCAAAATGTTCATTAATATCTCTAATTTAACTTAATTAAAAGATAAGTAACATATAACAGCTATGGAGATTTAAGAATCTCCCTTTCATTAGCTGGTTCATTTGTCACAGAAACCAGTGAAATCAAGCCTATTGTCTGTAGAAAATTAGACAGCAGGTCTATTGAATTGGAACTGAAAAAGAAATTAAATGCATTATTTTTTTTTTACAAACTTTTCTTGTTTGTTCATGTTTTTCTTCAGCCGAAACTTTTTTTTATTTATTTATTTATAGGTGATGCTCAAAAAGGATCTACTCTAAAATCTTCAATAGCTCCCTACTGGCTCTAAAATTATATGCAATAAGTATAGTCTCTCATTTAAGACCCTCCACAACCTACCTTCCACCTACTTTCCTCTTTCTTTTTATTTTATTAAAGCTTTTTATTTTCAAAACATATGCATGGATAATTTTTCAGCATCGACCTTTACAAAACCTTGTATTCCAAATTCTTCCCTTGCCTCCACCCTCTCCCCTAGATGGCAAATAATGCAATATATGTTAAACATGTGCAATTCTTCTATATATATTTCTACAATTATTGTGCTGCCCAAGAAAAATCAGCTCAAAAGGGGAAAAATTGAGAAAGAAAACAAAATGAAAGCAAATGACAACAACAACAAAAAAACAGTGAAAATGCTATGATGTAATCTATGCTCAGTTCCCACAATCCTCTCTCTGCATGTAGATGTCTCTCTTCATCACAAGATCATTGGAACTGGCCTCAATCATCTCATTGCTACAAAGAGCCACATCTATCAGAATTGATCTTTGTATAATTTTGTTGTTGCCACATACAGTGATCTGGTTCTGCTCATTTCACTTAGCATCAGTTCATGTAAGTGTCTCCAGGCCTCTCTGAAATCATCCTGCTGATTGTTATAGAACAATAATATTCCATAACATTCATATACCATAACTTATTCAGCCATTCTCCAATTGATGAGTATCCACTCAGTTTTCAGTTTCTTGCCACTACAAAAAGGAATGCTACAAACATTTTTGTACATGTGGATCCCTTTCCCTCCTTTAAGATCTCTTTGGGATACAAGCCCAGTAGAAACACTACCGGATCAAAGGGTATGCAAAGTTTGATAGCCTTTTCCTCATAGTTCCAAATTGCTCTTCAGAATGATTGAATCAGTTCACAACTCCACCAAAAATGTATGTGTCCCAGTTTTCCCACATCCCCTCCAATCTTCATCATTATCTTTTCCTGTCACCTTAGCCAATCTAAAAGGTGTGTAGTGATACTTCAGAGTTGTCTTAATTTGCATTTCTCTGATCAATAGGGCACTTTATCATATGACTAGAAATGATTTCAATTTCTTCTTCTGAAAATTGTTCATATCCTTTGACCATTTATCAATTAGAGGATGGTTTGAATTCTTATAAATTTGTGTCAATTCTCTATATATTTTAGAAATGAGACCTTTATCAGAACCCTTGAATGTAAGAATTTTTTTCCCCTCAACTTATTACTTTCCTTCTGATCTTGTCTGTATTGGTGTTGTTTGTACAAAAACTTTTTAACTTAATATAAATGAAATTATCTATTTTGTATTCAATAATGTACTCCAGTTCTTTGGTCCCAAATTCCTTCCTTCTCCACAGATCTGAGAGATAAACTATTCATTGTTCTTCTAATTTGTCACTTATTTTTCTAAATCTTGTTTCATACCACATCCCTTTACATACTCTTTGTTTCAGTAAAATTAACCCTGAGCATAAGAATAGTCCATCTCTCATCTTACCCTGTATATAGTTTGTACATTTTCCTTGCCATTAGATTGCAAGATCCTAGAAGAGCTTTTTGCCTTTCTTTGTAACCACAGCATTTTGAGCAATACTTAATAAGTAAATACTTACTAAAGATTCATTGATTTAACACATTGGTTAGAACTATGATAATTGCCAAGAATACAAATAAAGGCAAATAATCCCTATCTTCATAGTGATTTCATTATATTGGGGAGAAAACATGTAAATAACCCACATATTGAATCAGAGGTAAATAATCTCAATGGGGAAGATACTAGCAGCTAGAGGAAGGGGTATGGAAGACTAGGAATAACTTCTTTTAGAAAGTCGGATTTGAGCTGACTCTTAAAAGGTAGAGGTACAGGGATGACAATTTAGTTCATGGGAAATGGCCATTACAAAGGCATTGAAATAGGAGGTAATGTGCCTTGTTTGTGCAACAGCAAATAGATCAGATGGTTTCTCATGTCTGGAATGCCTTAATCCTCGTTGCTAACTCTTGGAAACTTTAACTTCCTTTAAGATATAGCTCAGTTGTTACCCTTTATATGTAGAATTTCCCATTCCAATCCCTAACCCTAAATTGGTAATACTCTCTAGTTTCTGAAATTATTTATACATTTTGTATTTACCTGTTAGTAAAAATGTTATGAATCCTCTCCCAATCCCCCACCATTAGACCATCAGTTCCTTTAAGTGAAGAACTAATTTCATTTTACCTCTTCATTTAACCTAAATATTTAACAAATATTTGTTGAATTTAATTAAATTGATGTTCCCATTATTTCATCCAAATAATCTAAGGAGTGACAGAGAAGAATATGAACCAAAAGGAAAAGTGTGAAACTGGTAAATGAGAGTGAGATCACTATTAGTTGTATGGACCAAATTTCATTTTTGAATAAGTAAAATCTTCTTTCAAAATGTGTGTCAAAAGCTATTGATAAAGCCATGCTAAACAGTTTTGTGAGTTTTGCATGACCATTCATTCTATGAACATAATCTTTGAGAAATCAGTATCTTGTTAATCTCTCCCCATCCCTATTAGATTTCAAAGTATGTGTTTATTAGACATTTTAAATAAAAATATACTTTAAATGAATTGAAAGTCATCTTCAAGTGGGAAGAAGCCATTATTATTGAAGCTGGAATACATTTAACTGTTTTTTAGTTTACTAAATTCCAGCAATGAGGATGTAATTTTCTCTATTGTTTAGCCATTTTTCAATTGTGTTTGACTTTTTTTTTGACCATATTTGGAGGATTTTTTGAAGATATTGTATTAGTTTGCTATTTCTTTCTCCAACTCTTTTGACAGATGAGGAAACTCAAGCAAATAGGGTTTAAGAGACTAGTCCAGAGTCACTCAACTAGTAAGTATCTGAGGCTGGATTTGAACTCAAGATGAATCTTTCTGACTCTAGCCCTTGTACTCCATCCACTGAACCACCTAGCTGCCTGTTTTTCAAGTACTTATTTTAATACTCTATAAAATACTCTCTATGTTTAAGGTAGATATAACTATTTTTTTTGCAATCTGGATTAAATTTCTCTATTTCACCAGATTACCATTTAGTTCCAGAAGAAGTAACTGAATAACGTCCTGTTAAACACACAAACAACTCATTCTCTTTTTCCACTATGGCCACCATCTTCATCTACTCCCTAATTTTCCTAATAAAAGGTAGCTAAAGCTGAGAAAACCTAGGACATTGTGACATACCAATGATATTACAGACTTCATCCAGTGAAAAGAATACTGATACTAGAGTCAGATTTGGTTCAATCCTCCTCGATTTTTACTATCTGTGTTACCTTGAACATATATCTTAACTTTCTTGGAACTCAGTAGTTACCCTCAATTGTAAAATGAGGGAGATAGCCTAGATGGTCATTAGCTCCTTGCAGCTCTAAATCTTTGGCCCTATGATTCTTAAGACATTCAAATTACACCTCACAGTTGCTGTAGTTCTAAAATCACAGGTGTTTGGATGAGAGGAGAAAGCCATCCCCTTGACCTTCACATGTTTTACTGTACTCTTATTTTTCCTTAATTTCCATTTTTACTCTTTATTTACAATGTAGCAGCCTCTACCAAGCAATTCAATTGTATTACATAGTTATTCTGTTACGGCCATTCCTAAGCTTCTACTGAAATAATGTGAGGGTTGTAATTTGTCTTTTTATTGTTACTATAATAACTGTGCAAGACCACAAACTGATTTTATTATGATGGCAAGATGATATGAAAAGTAATTACTGTATACTTACAGCACCTGACTCCTAAGTTTAGACATAATGACATTTTAAGCTTGCATTAAGTAATGGAAAGAATAGTGAACTAGCAGCCAGAAAACTGGAATTTTGATTCCTTCTTTCACTTTCTATTCTAACTTTTACTTCCTATGTGACCTGAGGCAATCATGTTAACTTCCTCAGACTCAATATTTATAAAAACAAAAAGGTTTGGGTTAGATGATTTCTAAGGTATTTGTTTCTAAAACCATATGAATATATTAGAGGTTTTAAAATCACTAAAAAAAAGTCTACATAGTATTTTTATGAAACACAATAATGATCACATCTGGCTAAATGTTCTTTGCATTCAGATTTAAGTAAAATTGAATGACTGCATTCGTGGTGATGCACAATTAAATAACATGGTATTATTCAAATATAAACAATGCATTTAAAATATAGATAGGGACATATTTTATATGGGTACCTTAAAGGATAATCAAAACAAAGATTTGAATTCCTGAAATAAGACCACATATGGCCTCTCTACTTCATTACCTTCCCAAGGGGATCTTGTCCCTTTGTTTTGACAATTAAAATAAACTTGGGAAATCTTTGTGAAGGGTAATGAATATTTAAATAGTAGTCATACAAAAAGATGAGTATTATAAACTTAAAAAAACTATAATAAGTTCATGTGAGATCATCGAATTAAAATCTATAGAAATGAAATAGGAACAAAAAACCCTGGGTCCTAATCTTAGCTAATGTATCTGCCCATGGGCAAGTTTCTCAACCATAACATCACAGAGCTATTTTTTGACACAGTGAAGCTATAAACATGAATGAAATGTCAGAAAAGTTTTCTAAACTCCTTAAGAAGCAAGATGCTATAAAATTAAATGCATTGTGGATAGTTTTATGAGCACCATAATTCTCTCAGTCTCTAAAACACTGTTCAATTTTCTTTGACTATAATGGAACATCCTGATGATTCCATCTTCAGGTTCAGAGATTTTTTTCTTTAGGTCTTTTTTAAAAATAATTTTTAATTTTATTTTTTCTCTGTTACATGTAAAAACAATTTTTATTATTCTTTTTTTTAAATAATTTTTTGAGTTCCAAATTCCCTCCCTTTATTCTCTCCCTCTTACTCTAGAAGACAAGCATTTTGATATAGATTATATATAACATATTTTCATATTAGTCATTTTGCAAAAAAAAAAAAAAAAACACAGACCCTTTCCCCCTAAAAAAAAAGAAAGTAAGTAAGAAAAGAAAAAGAGAAAGAAAGTTTAAAAAGTATGCTTCAATCTGCACTGAGATGAAATCATTTCCTACTCTGGGGTTAGATATCATGTTTCATGATGAGTTTCCAGAATTATCTTGCATTATTTTATTACTGAGAATATCTAAGACATTCATAGTTGATCATTATACATTATTTCTGTTACTTTACACAATGATCTGGCTTTTCTCAATTCACTGTGTTTCAATTCATATAACTCTTAATAGGTTTTTTCTGAAACCATCCTGCTTGTCATTTCTAACAGCACACAGTATTCAATAACAATCATATATCAATGTTCATCCATTCCTCAAGTGATGAATATTCCTTCAATTTCTAACTCTTTGCCACCACAAAAAGAACTGCTAAAAATATTTTTTGTGTATATAGGACCTTTTCCTTTTTCTTTTATCTCTTTGGGACATAGACCTAAAAGTGCTAGTGCTGGATCAAAAGGGTTTACAGGGCTATACACTGTCTTCTCATATGTGGACTTCAAGAAAAAGATATAATGAAGTTACTCCGTGGATGTGCATTCATTGAAAAATCATACTTTAGACACTTTCAGGGGTGAAGTCAAGATGGCATAGTGAAGCTATTTGAACTCTCCCAGTTTCCCTTAAAAACCACATGAAATCAAGCCTTGGCACTTAATCTGATAGAATGAAATAACTGGAAAACTTCAAGAAAGGTCAGTTTCATTGGAGTGAAAAGGGGTGTTCTGCTCAGCTCAGATAGGGTCTGTGAAAGCCAGTAAGAGAGTCATAATCACAGCAGATCAGCAACAGAGATGCTCAGTCCTGGCTGAATAGCAAAGCAGAGCAGTGGGGCAGCCTCCAGTCCTAGCTCTGAAGGTAAATTCTTGGAAATCAGACTTGGAATCCAATCCTGGAAAAAGCAAGCAAAGTTACCTCCTGCAAACACAAGGGGCCCCTGTGCTCAAAGTGAAGACTCAGAGTTGCACTGGAAGCCTGGAACAGTGCCCCCTTTACCTCAGGCACAGAGCTTGACCTTAAAAGCAAGAAGTAAATAAATAAGAGGAAATACAAAAAGAAAAGGAAGAAAATGAACAAGGAACAGAAAAGAACCTTGACCTAGAAAGCTACTATGATGATAGGGAAGATCAAAACACCAACTTAGAAGAGGCCAAAATGTCCACCAAGGAAATCTCAGAGTGATATGAATTGGTTTCAAGCCCAAAGAGGCTTCCTGGGAGTGCTCATAAAAGACTTTAAAAGGGAAATAAGAGAGGTAGAGGAAAAAAATGAGAAAAGAAAGTAGAGGTATTCAAGAGAGTCAACAGCTTGGGAAAGGAAGACAATTCCTTAAAAAATACAATTGGCCAAATGAAAATCATACTTTATAACTTATTAGTGTATTTACTTTTATTAGTTTGTCAAAAGACATCATTATTTATAACCAAATGCTTTGAATGAAATTTCATAGTAAGAACATTTCCCTGAGAAATCTGGGGCACATTCTCCTATGCATTTATTCACTATCAGAAGACAACAAACATGCCTTTGGTATACATGTGCAAAAAAACTCCTTCTGATATTGAAGGGTTGCCAAGGAATTCAGGTCATATCATTCTCTTGATGATATGATGGGCCTGTTACCCACTGTACAATGCATAATCTGGTAGATATACTTTTTGGTGGTTATAAAAACCTGCTCTATTATGTTGATCTCAGTCTCTACTGGGTTATTCTCACTGCTCCCACCAACTAAGTTTTAGCTGTCATCCTCATTGTGACAGTCCCTCTTCTCCATGGGAGGAAAAGTTGGCTTAACCATCTCTGTTCCTCTATTTTTCTATTTCTATCTCTTTCTAAGATTATAGTTCAGAAACCAAGCTTTAACTAATCACTTATATATACCCCAAATCTCAACTATCTTTTCTCTATAAAGGAAGAGGTCTATAAACAATTAGAATCTTATCCTCCAAGACATAAACTCTTTTGGAATAAGAAAAAAATCTGGCAGCTAATTAGAGACCATAGCTATATTTAATCTGTCTTTTGAACTCTGCCTTTCTATTAACAGTATTAAAATCCTAATTTCCAATCCTCTAATTTAAAGTTAGAAAGTTCTCTTTAAATTTTATCAACTAATGATTGCCTGCCTAAGCTACACAGAGCTATATGTGCCCAAGGCATTTCAGTTTCCCTCAGCTCCTCCAAATTTTCTAATCTTTAATTACTTTCCTTTTAACATAAAACTGTGACTAGCAAGCTTGGAGATTCTGTGTACATAGAAATACTTCCTGCAATTCTTTGGAGTATCATGAAGAGGCTTGCTTTTATCTATTTATTTGCTTTAATGTAATACTGTTTGAAATATTTCATTACAACAGTTCAGTTAAAATATTAAGGATTCAATTAAAATATTAAGGACACAGTGATCACCCATTTTCTAATGACTGCCATTTGTTAAGAATTCAATACAAGCTAACAATAAGATAGTAGATTTCTACATTATAAAAAACATGGATGGGGGGGGTTGGAGCACAAGGTCTGTGCATTGGTTTTGTAGGACAATAGCCCTCAAATTTGATTTGGTGCCTCATCCATGTTTAAATACAGATAACAAAGAACTTTATAATTCTGAATTAGATAGTTGCCTGGAACTATGCACTTGGAATTAGCACCAAATAGGCAATCAAAAGAATATATAATCAACCTCAGTAAATTATAGCTGGCTTTTGTTCAGATGCTTTCATCTGGATATAATAGTTTATAGTCCCACAAGCTATAGATTAAAGTAGCTCTGCTTGACCTTGTCAAGAACAGACTTTCAGGTTGCCAAAATTTAATAGATTAGAGCAGACAACCAGTAGATGGACCTAAATTAATGAAACCTAATAGAAATAATAGAGAGCAACTGGATGACAAGAAATAGGCAACAGAAACAATATGGGTCTCAGAACAAATGAGATATGAGAGCATTAGGCTGCTACTACATTAAACTGCTCCTCTCTGCCTAGTTCTAGAGCCATCTCTAGCACTTAGCTACCATGGGAACCCTAACACGGGGTTCCTACTGCCCCCCTTTTTCTTTTTGTACTGTCCAAAAGCCTTTTCTAGGATTGAGTCCAGAAAATACCATATATTTCCAAGATTCCATGGCTTCCAATACCAGTTAACTTTGAATAAAACCTCCTCCATTTCCTGTTTCCTAAAGTTTTTTTTTTCTTTTGCATAGCCAAGTATAAGAGATTCCTGAATTCTCCTCCTTTTCACACATGTACCCAGAGTATGCTCCTTCATATGTTGTCATACAATATTTCACATATTGTCATACAAATGAATGGGAAGCCTCCAAATACATTCTCTGGTCATCCATTTTTCTCTGAGTATACTTACTGGTTTTTCTCCCCCTCCACTAGTTCTGTGGTAGCTTGGGAGGGGAATGGGATGAGATGGGGAGTCCATGTGTACCTGAAGAAAGTTTTTCTTTTCATCTTTTGTTGGTCGATATAATGTCTTTAATTTCTAATTATTATGCCCTTATCTTCCTGGGAAAAATAAATTAATGGGGGCTCATGAACTATGATGTTAACCCTTAGAATATCTCAAATCTTAGGAAGCTTTTTGTAGGATCCATGCATAAGGGTTGTCATAGGTACTACATAAGCATGTCAGAACTGCACAGGTAAACATGTGTTTGATTTTTGCTTCTTGTATATCTCAAATCAAATATTCCAAGTTTCTAGTTGAAATAATCTAACTTTTAAAATGTCAATATTTTTTTCTAGTGATGCTACACAACAAGGTATAAAATGCAACAGACTTCAGCTAATTAAATTTGTGAATCACTCAATGAACAAAAGTCTTGGACAGTGAGCACTGGCCCTGAAGTCTGGAGGGCCTGAGTTCAAATATGACCTCAGACACTTAATACTTCCTAGCAGTGTGACATTGGGCAATTAACCCTAATTGCCTCAGGAAAAAAAGGCAGTCGGTCCATAAATATTTATTAAACTTTTACTATGTGCCAGGTACTGGTAAGTACTGGGAATCCAAACACTAAAAAGAAAGATAATCTCTCTCCTCAAGGAGCTTACAATCTAATGGGGGAAGATAACACATAAAAGGAAGATAAAAAGTAGAATATGTGTGTGTGTGTGTGTGTGTGTTGGGAGGAGAGGGGAAGGAATCTGTGTTCATGAGATAGATTTTTAAGCCCTTTTTTACAGTGGCATGAAACTGGAAACTGAATGGATGCCCATCAATTGAAGAATGGCTGAATAAATTATGGTATATGAATGTTATGGAATATTATTGTTCTATAACAAACAATCAGCAGGATGATTTCAGAGAGGCCTGGAAACACTTACATGAACTGGTGCTAAGTGAAATGAGCAGAACCAGGAGATCATTATATACAGCAACTATATGATGATCAATTCTGATGGGCATGGTTCTCTTTAACAATGAGGTGATTCAAATCAGTTCCTATTGTTCAGTGATGAAGAAAGCCATATACATCCAGAGAAAGGCCTGTGGGAACTGAATGTGGACCACAACATAGCATTTTAATGCTTTCTGTGGATGTTTGCTTGCATTTTGTTTTCCTTCTTAGGTTTTTTTTTTTCTCTTTCTAGATCCGATTTTTCTTGTGCTATAGATATATATACATATATTGGATTTATCATATATTTTAACATATTTAACATGTATTAGACTACCTGCCATCTAGGGGAGGGGGTAAGGGGAAGGAGGGGAAAAATTTGGAAAAGAAAGTTTTGCAAAGAACAATGTAGAAAAATTACTCACATGTTCTGTAAATAAAAAGCTTTAATAATAAAAAAAATAGGGGCAGTTAGATGGCACAGTGGATAGAGTACCAGCCCTGAAGTCAGGAGAACCTGAGTTCAAATCTGGTCTCAGACACTTAACACTTCCTAGCTGTGTGACCTTGGGCAAGTCACTTAACCCCAATTGCTTCAGCCAAAAAAAAATTTTTAAATAAGATAAATTTTAAATTTTATTTTTTTGATTTCCACACCAAAATAACTCCATTTTGTAGCAAGTCTTTGCTGTATCTCTTCAACATAGGGTCATGACAAAGTAGTTGATAGTGTAGCTATTAAGATATGACTACTCTGGGTATCCTCCTTAAACAGAGATTCTGGGAGGAGCTCTTCATCTCCACTCTCCACCCATCTAGACAATGAGAAGGATTGTGGGGGTAGTAAGTACTGATGAGGTATGAGTTCTAGGACTGGCTAAAGTGATATATCTATATATTTATTTATTTTTGGCTCAAGTGATCTTAACAGAGTGCTGAGGTTTCTAGGATGTGATGAAGAAATTCAGAATGCACCCAGGTGAAAAATGAAGACAAAAGGTATATCATGGGCAACAGTATTTTACCATGAAGGACAATATAGGAAAAGTGGCATAAAAAAAAAATCTGAGGGCTGTATGACTGAACAAGAAATTGTATGAGATGGCAATGTGTGAATGAGTACCAATCTGCAATCTTGAAGTGAATATACTCATGACATCCTAGATCATTCAAAATAGAAATGTGCAAGGTGTATTGTTCTAGGAGCAAAATGATGCAAAGACATATGTATATAAGGGATCTAATTGCAAGGAAGCCAAAAGCTCATTAATTAATATTAATGTCAATATTTTTAAATGTATGGAATAAAACAAGTATTTCTATAGCATAGAATAACAAAAAAGATGATTCCACATGAAACTGCAAATATGTTATATACAACTTGCTATATCTTTCAAATATACAATAAAATTATCATGTAAATTGTTTCTTCCCTCCTTCTCTCCAGATGGTTACCAAATAGATTCACACATTGACAAACATTTATGTAAAACTAGTCTATACATATTTCTATTCACATCAGTTATTTCTGTGGATGCAGATAGCATCTTTCTTCATATTCCTTTATAATTAATTTGAATATTTATAATAGACAATTTATTTGATTAAAAATAATTCTTAAACCCAATATTGCTGTTATTTTATACAATATTCTCCTGGCTCTGCTCATTTTGTCCTGAATTATTTTGTGTGAATCTTTCCATGTTTTTCTAAAATTATTGAGCTCTTCATTTCTTATAACACAATATATTTGATCACAATTACAAACCACAGTTTTTTCAACCATTCCCCAATTCATACACATCCATGCAATTTTCAGTTCTTTGCCAACAAAAAGAGAGCTGCTATAAACATTCTAGAACATATAAGTTCTTTTCCTTTTCCCCTAATTATCTTTGGAAAGAGACCAAGTCGTGGTATTACTGGGTCAAAAGGTGTGGGTAATTAAATAACTCTTTGGACATAATTCCAGATTGTTCTCTAAGATCAATTCTTGACACTAGTTAGTTCTTTGCAAGGTCTTTTGTAGCTAATGAGTGATAAAGCTCAAACTCAAACTCAGGTTGTCAGATTCTAAGTTTGTTACTATTTCCATTAAAATCACCCCATATTTTTTATATCTTAGAGAAATCCAAGTATTGCTGTTAATATTTTTGTAATGGGGTTTCTAGATTAAAAACATATAAAAGGCACATGAATTGTCCTGTGTCCCATGCCTGACTGGATATATAACCTGATCACTTAGCTATCAAATCCATCTAGTATCTGAAATAATGAATCCAAGAAGGAGCAAATGTAGATTAGAACAAAACTCTGAAGGATGTATTCCAACTTTTTGGATACTAAACACAGGAACCAAATGTTCCAGAGCTTAATGGTCCTCTTTATGTAGAGAAACTGTTTCAGGCTCAATCTATATGCTTTGCCAGTTGTGAACAGGAATAGCACATCCTTCATTATCTTTGACATACCTACACTATCCCTTGAGTATTTTGGAAGATGATAGAGCTGTCAACTCTAACCAAACTCATGGTTCTGTGACAGTTATTAGAGAGATAGCTATGTAAACAGCATATGAAGCAAAATCAATTCCTTCCCAGGGAATGTCAAAGTACCAACTAGAAAATTGTCATAGGAGCATTCTTGATTTTCCTGTGGGTATATCTTCTTTCAGGACTGTGCTCTTGGATGCTGTGGCTCATGAAAAATTTGAAACCTCTGTATAATTTTCTTCCCAGTTTTCATTTCCTTCTTAGTGTTTAGAAAAGAATGTTTAAAAAAAATAAGCAAAAAGATGCAATGATTTTAGTGGACAGCATTCTCAACATGAGCAAATAGTGTGGCAAGGAAGTGAAAAAATATATGTTCTTTGATTTCATTAGAAGGTAGAATATCTAAAAATGTCCTTCTCATTCCATCCCTGCAATGTTGTGATCTGTTTTGAGCATTTCATTTTAGTAAGGACCTTGACAAATTGAAGAATATTCAAGGAGTATAGACAAGATAGTGAAGGACCTTGAAATTATGTCATATGAGGGCTGACTGAAGGAACTGGGGATGTTTACCTTGCCAAAGAGAAAATGTAGACAAAAATGATACTAATATTTGAGTATTTGAATGGTTCTATAAAATTACTATTATTAGTAAAGATATTAGATTTATTCCACTTGGCCCTTCAGGGCAAAAGAATCAAATAATGGAAGTATTAAACAGCAGATTTTGGCTTGAGAGACAGAAAGATTTCCTAATTATTACATTAGTAGAATGGGCTACTGGGGTAGAGGGCAGGGAATCCCATGCATTAGAGGTCTTCAGGTAAAGGCTGCCTAACTGCCTACTAGTGAGGTATGCTATTGAAGGTGTTTTCTTTCTATAAAGATGAATCTTCCTGACTATAAGCAAGGAGCTATTATTATCCATTTTTTACAGATAAGAAAATTGGCAGGCAGAGATTAGGTGACTTGCCCAGGGTGACATAAGTATCTGGGACTGGATATGAACTTAAATCTTCTTGATTCCAGTGCCAATGTTTTATCTACTCTCCTACCTAGCCACCTTAGTATTTATTAAGCATTTTCTATGTGCCAAATACTATGCTAGGTCCTAGGGACATAAGTACAAAGAATGAAATAATCCTTTATACTACTAATTTTTTTACATTTCAATGGGAGAAACCAGTACTTTTAAAATTATATATAGCATAAATATAAAAATAATAAATACAAATATTTTTACACAATATTTTACTATGTGCAAGAGATATACTTATACTTGTGCCTTGAAACACATGATTAAGGCAGAAAGGTATGGTAGGAAAAATCCTGAATTTTTAGTTAGAAAATGTTTTTGTCTTTTTTTTTTCTTTTTTTTCTTTTTTTTTCTTTTTTTTTTTTTTGTATTCCCAGCCTTTAGCAATGCACAATGTTTGTTAATGATGACAAGTAGGAGGAGTATCAGAATTTGGATCCCACATCCACCAATTCCTACTTATGTTGAGCTTGGATAATTCATTTGATTTTTCTGGGTTTCATTTCATCATCTGTTAAGTGAAGACCCAAAACTAGATGATCTCTAGGGTCAATCTAAACCTATGATTGTCTGACCTGAAAAATGTTGGTCATACACATATCCAACTTTTGGACACAGTGTCACCAGATCCCCTCCCCCCAAACACATTAATTTTTTTTTAATACTATTGAATGTCATTTATAATCAGTGATACATCTTACCATTTTGTCTTTATATTTTCTGCTTGGAAATTCTCCAGGAAAAAAAATGTTCTTGTCCAATCTGTTTGGAAATATTACTGTGTCCAGTGCATTCTGTAATTCTGCATATAAATACCATACATAATGAGAAAGTTTACAAATAATTAGAAGGGGATTGAAAAAGCTGAACTCTGGCAGAATATGAAAAAAGAAACACTCTGCAGACTAATTAAATTATGGAATAATTATATTCAGGGCTGCCATCATAGCAAAGAATTGGCAACAAAGAAATGTTTTATTATTGTAGTTCATTTCAAAATGCTTCAAACAGACTGTAAGTGAGGTTTTCTAAGAATATGAACTAGTTTCTCCCACTATAATGAATTGGAGGACTTTGAAAGGCGGAGGGGAGAAGTATTCTACTTTCAGACAACTAGGGAATCATTTAGTAAGTTTGGACTTCTAGTAAGGATCATTTCTACATGAGTAAGTTAGCCAGACTTAATGCATCTTCTCCTACTTCTCTTTTTTCATAGGATAACCAAGAATGTGTACTTGAGAAAAGAGATTTTACTTTGTCAGAGATCAGAAGTTTAAGACAGTCGTCCTCAGTTGTCACTTTATTCATTGTTTGCATATATGCAGAATAATGGGGAAGGGTTAGGATTAGCAGCAAATTGAGCATTTAAAAAAACTCCACAAATAATAGAAACAGCCATGTTTAAACAATATCACATCTGTTTCTCCTTCCTTTCATTCTCATGAAAGTGCCCTCCAATGAACTTTCACTTTATATTTCCAAGATTTCCATTACAAGTAAATGTTCTTGTACATATTATTCCTGTTATGAGCCTCATTTCCCCAAGGCCATGAAGAGGGATGTGAACTTCATTCCTATTGTAGTGTCCATCACAACAGTATTTTAAGGTATCATTCAAAAAATAAATAAATTTTAAAAACCTGCTCTTTGGAACAATCTCCTGCCAGCTGGTCATTTTCTATATACTCCTCTCTATGCCAAATTTCTGTCTGGTGGGAGAGAGAAAAACAACCAATGCTCCCAATCCTTCATTTTCCTGACAAAACTTTAAAGTCACTAGAATTTATTAAGAAACATTTTTTTCTGGCCGTGCCACTTATTTCTACAAAACTTAGCAGAGATGGGTAGGAGGTTTGACATATTTGGGGTTACTCTCTTATTTCTCCCAAGAGTGTGTCATATAGATTTACAATGAGAGGGAGGAGATGGTTGAGAAAGAGATATGTCCTCTTCTTCTCTTAACCTTCATCATCCTTTGCTTCCCTGTTTCTTTCACAACCATATAATATAATTTAAAGAGCCTGAGATTAGGAGTCAGGAAGGATGATAAATAACAATAATAATAGTAGTAATAGTAGTCATTGTCTTAGTAGCAGCATTAGCAGCAATAGCAGTTAGCATTTATATAAATAAAATTTTAACAAGTACAAAATTCTTTATATACATCGTCTCATTTAAGCCTCATAATAATTCTGTGAGGTAAGTATTGTTATCTCCATTTTACAAATGAGGAAACAGAGACTGAAAGGTTAAGTGATCTCCCTGCTATCACACATCTGGGTAGTATTTGTAGTAAGCAGGACTTGAATTCAGATCGTTCCGATAGCAAGTCCAACACCATAGGGATATCTTTTTAAAAATTGCATTTTGTATCTATTGTGTTTTTTGCTTGTTTGCTTTTTTTTTTAATTGAAGGTTTCTGGTCTCCCTGTTCAAACAAGTGTTCTAGTGCCATTTTTTTCTTACACCCTGTGCTCACATCATATTTCTGTGTCACATTGTGTTAAACAGCATTGTATGGTATAGAGAAATCTTTCATGAAAGGAAGAGTCAATTTATATGGTAACTTCATTGTTTTAAGAAATTGCCACACTCATTCCAATCTTCACTAACCACCATGCTGATCAGTCAGTAGTCATCAACATTAAGGCAAGACCCTCCATCAGCTAAAGGAATATGATTTGTTGAAGCCTCAGATGATAATAGCAATTTTTTTTAGTAATAAAGTATTTTTAACTTAAGGCATATCAATTTTTTTAGACATGATCCTACTCTACACTTAATAGAGTACAGTATAGTATAAACATAACTTTTATATGCACTGAGAAATCAAAAAAAAATTATGTGACTCACTTTATTATGGTGGTCTAGAACCAAACTTGCAATATCTCCAAGGTTACCACCGGTAATTATCGATGAGTAAATCAGCTAATCTTTCTGAGGATCATCTTCCTTATCTAGAAAATGATGGGAATTGATTAAATAATATCTAAGGTAACTTCTACCTCAAATATTCTATGGTTCTATTTACCAAGCCATAATACACCATCACTATTAGGATTGTTCATTTATTCATTCAACAAATATTCATTGAGAAGATGCTAGATAGGAGACACAGTGCCAGATACTGTGAAGGATGAAGAATTCCACCTTCGTAGCTAGCTGGCCCTCCATTTTCTCTTACAAACTGATAAATGAGGAAAATGGCAATGAGGAAGGGAATGAATGTTGCTCTGGTTTGGTATAGTCACTTAGATGAAGCCATGGGAGGAAATGGGCCCTGGGAGAGGAGTGTTACATTGATAAGACCACTCAAGCATGGCAGTCTGGAGCTAAGGAAAGGAATTGGTGGTAGGGAGGATAAGATTTTACTGCTAGAACTGGCAAAGGAGATAGAATAGTTACAAAGAGAATATATGATTGCCCAAGACATTAATTTCTAGGAAGAGGACAAAACTCTAGTAGTTGTTCCATGCAAATTATGATTCTGAGTGAGGCTACTATTATCACCTTTTACAAGTTTCTTGATGTTAGCTAGTCCTTTTTAAAAATGGACCTGGGAGAAAGATTTGCATTTCCAACATAATAATAAAAAGTCCTATTTTATGGTTCTCTTTTAAATCCTCTGCACCCCAGAAAGACCCCAAAGACATCAGATCAGAATAGACTAAGCTTTAGAATATAACTGTTTGCATAAATTTAAATGTCTAATATAATCTATTTTTGAGTTATTGAGGGCAAGAGTCAGCATATGTCTTAATTCAAATTCTCATGTTCTGATAAAATAATTTAATGGTGTTTTATCTCTCTTTTAAAAATTCTTCATCTTTCAATTAAGAGTAACAAAGATATTGGCTATTAGTTTTCTTTAACCTTTAACTTTCTTTTTCTTGGACAAATAATTGTTTGATTTAAAAAATCATTTAATTGCCTTTTTTAAATTTGAAGATATTTACTCCCACTTTATTTTAAGGTTGATTTTTGATAAAGAAATTATATTCTTTTACCAGTTACTTTACATGTTTTCTTCCTTTATTTTTGTCTATATTTCTCCAATATCTTTTAAAATTTAATTATTTTTCTATCTAATCTATTATTTTTTCTCCCTTTTTTTTATTTGCTTTCTTCCTTTCAGAATAAAACAATTCTATTTCCAGGAACATTTTGGCCATGTCTATAGAGTGTCAAATATTCCTAGAAGAATTTTTAGTTTATCTAAATATCTTATATTTCATATTGCATAGACAAAACAAATATATATATATATATATATATATATATATATATATATATATATATATATATTCAGCCAAAATCTCTACCTGGAACTCAAGTCCTTCTTCTCAAACTGCTTTCTACACAGCTTCATTTGCTTCCCAGTGGCTATCAGAATTCAATATTTATAACTTGGAACTCATCACCTCCTTCTGACAGCTATTTCTCTTCTGAACTTCCCTGTTTTGTTGATGACACCCTGATCCTCCAGTCACTCAGGTTTGAAAGCTCAAAGTTCCCTCTGACTCTTCTCTCTTCTTAGTCTCCACATTCAAAAAGTTGTCAATTCTCCATCTATAACATCTATCCTCTTCTCTACACTTCTATTAATACCACCTTTGTTCAAACTGTCACCCCCTTCCATCTGGGATATTTTATTAGCTCTGTAATTGGTTTCTCTAAACCCAGTTACTCCTTTCACTAATCATAATTTTTCTAATGCCTAGGACTAATTAATATCATAATACTCCCCTGTCCAAACCTTTCATCATTTTTTTATTCCTGTAGGACCCAACTTCTTAAACTGTGATTCATAACCGCATATGGGGGTTGCAAAATTATGATTTATTATTATGATTTATTTATTATCAGTAAATATTTGATTTTATACCTGTTTCATATACTTATATACCTGGGTCACATAAAAATTTTTCAGCGGAAAAGAGGCTACAAGTAGAAAAAGTTTAAGAAGCCCTACTTTAGGATAAAATAGAAACTTCTTAGCCCAGAATTGTAAGTCCTCTATAATCAGGCTATACTCTGCTTTTCCAGCTTTATTTCATGGAGTTCATTTCTGTTCTGTCTGGAACATACACAAACATATAAGTGATGGAAACCTCCTCTCTTCCTTACTGCCCCCCACCAGGGAATTTAGAGAAGGGCATGAGTTACTGACCAAGATGTACAACAATCTGTCTAATCTGTAACTGTGAAGTCTGGGAGTATTATGTCCCTCAATCAGCATCCCTTCAGGTTCTCCCAGGCTAGAAGGATGAGAAGTTGGCTGCATGCATATACCTGATTTCAAACACAATCAGGATTTTTTGGAAATGGAAATGACTGTTATATAGAATTTAGCCATTATTGCCAAGTTAATTGGAATGAACCCATAATTTTCCATTCCCCTTTTCCTAGTTGTTCATGGTAGTTCTTTAATAAAGGATGGCTATCTGAAAATAGGGTAACCTCAGTATGTGCTAACCCAAGCAAAGGAAAGACCAGTCATAGTGCTTTGGTTCCCTTTTAGAAGCATAATGGTAAACTCTAAGATGATACTAGCCCATCCCATTTTGGAAGTATGTATCTATCAGAATTGTCTTATTCTTATAATGAAAATGCATAGTAAAATCAGTGGGCAATTTGAAATCAATTAAATATGCCTGTACTTCAGGCCAAAATAAACTCCTTTAATTATTTTTGCTTTCTGAATTTGTTGCCTTAAAGAGAGCAAGTCCCTAAGATTTTCTTTTAATATCATAAAGTAAAAAAAAAGAGGATCAAATACTCTGTACCCCAATTCAGCTAAAGGAGCCTCCCAGAGAGACTCAGCACTGCATGTTCCTGCAATGGGAAGCTTTTGACCCATTATTTTTTTATGTCTACTACAAAGGCTTTGTGAATTAGAAATGGGGAGGGAAAGGGCCTGATTGGAGGCAGGGGGGTCAAGGGTGTGAAAGGGCATATTCTTTTTGCTGTTTATGGATTGTTATAGGAACTGGATGGGCTTAGGACTGCACTGTACATGTGATGTCAAACTAGTATGATTTATTCTAATTGCTCTACTGAATTTTTTATATCTTATTAGATAATATTTATATAATGCTTTAACTTTAGCAGAGTTCTTTATATGTGTTGTCTCATTTGATCCTTATAACAACTTTGTTTATAAATCTGATCAAGGTCTTTGATACTGTCAGTCACAAATGATCATGAAAAATTATGCCAAAATTTGGTCACCTAGAAAAGTTCATCAGTATTATATGTCAATTTCACTATGGCATGATTGCCCAGGTTCTGGACAACGGACAATGCTCTCAAGCTTTCCCACTTAACAATGGAGTAAAACAAAGCAATTTATTTACTCCCATACTTTTTAGCATTATGTTTTCATCCATATTATCAAATGATTATTTAATGAGAACGAATATGGCATCAAGGTCAGCAACTGCACTAATGGTAAATTCTTCAACTTGAAAAAATTACAAACCAAAACTAAAGTGGAAGGAATGTTGGTGCATGATTTTTTGTTTGCAAATTATTATGCATTCAATGCAGCCTCTGAAACTGAGATACAATAAAGTATGGATCAATCCTCTGTTGCTTGGGCTAATTTTGGTTTAGTAATTAACGCCAAGAAAATATAGATATTCCATTAGCCAGTATCACATCATTCATATGTGGAACCATCGGTTATAACAAATGGAAAAGTTTTGAATGCTGTGGATAAGCAATATACTTTCAGAGATTGATAATGATATATGCATTGCCAGAGCTAGCTCAGTGTGTGGGAGGCTCAGAAGGAAAGTATGGGAAAGGAGAGGTATTAGAATGACTACTATGTTGAAGGTGTACAGCTGTTGGGCTGACCTCATTCTCATATGCCTGTGAAACATGGATGGTGTACCACTACCATGCCAGAAAATTGAATTGCTCTCATTTGAATCATCTTAGAGAGATTCTGAAGATCAACTGCCAGGATAAGATACCAGATACTGAGGTGCTTTTTTGAACTAAACTGCCAACCATTCCAACTCTACTGTGCAAAGAGCACAACTCCTTTAGGCTGGTCATATTGTTTGAATGTCAAACATGTGTTTGCCAAAATGACTATTTTATAGAGAACTCACACAGGGCAAGGGTTCACAAGTTTTCTTGGATTATTATGCAGAGTGATAAGAATTTTCAGTATTGCCAGGAAAAAAACCACTGGGCTGTGGTGGGGGTGGGAGGGAGAGAAAGGAGAGGAGGAGGGAAGCAGATGCTGACTTTTAGCAATGAATTTTGCCTTTTTAATCTTGCCTTCCTCCTATTTTAAGTTCTTCTAAAGGATTCTGAAAGACATAGAGCTCTGACGTTCTGTTATGCCAGCTTTATGGGAAAGGCCATATGCTTGCAGATTAATAATTTAAGTAAATATCTTTCTGGTTATGCTTCCTTATGTATGTTAGAACTATTAGAAATGGCTGCTAAGAAAATGTTAAGGTATATAATAAGAAAGCAAATTCCTTTTTTTATTTGTTGAATTGCTAATGGCAAACATATGATATACAAAATCTTTTCATGTATTTGACTTTCAGGGCCTTCCAACAATTGTCTTTTTCCCTTGGTATCTGTTATCTAGGAAAGCATATCTCTTAAAAACAAAAACAATAACAACAATAAAAACTTATTCTTTGAATAGATTTTTCTAATATATGCTTGCTGACAGCTACATATATTACATGGAACATTGATGAGAAGTAAAGGAAAAATTATTTTACTTTTATTTAGCTTCTTTGTATTTGCTGGGAGAGAGGGGGGATGGCTCTTCAAAATAATAGGGATAGAATAAAAATCATTAACAGAGATCTGAAAACCAAAACATATTGAGTTAGTAAGGAAGAATTTACCTAGGTTCATTTTTGTGAATGGAAGCCACCAAGCCTAGATGAACAGGGTCCCTGGGGAACTGAAAGAACATTTAGATTTTATTTCTGAACTGCTGCTTTTATAATCTTTGAAAAATTGTGGAGATAGGTATACCTACTACTTGGGAAAGCTGAGACAAATGGAATATTTGAGCTCAAGAGTTTGAGCTGGACCAGAACTAAAAGGAATCACATGTCCTCACTAAATCTCGTACTAATTTGATGAGCCCTGGAGAAAGGGAATCCATCAGGCTATCCCTGTGAATTGGTCCAGTTTAGAAATGAAGACAGTCAAAGCTTCTGTGCCTATTAATAGTGGAGTTGGGGCCATGAACGGTTGTTATACTTCTAGCCTTAATGAGATAGAGAGATTCAGTGTCAACAAAAAACAGCAAAGAAAAATTTTGGAGAAAAATAGAGGTTTTCTTAGGATTGAAGATGGACAAATCTTAGTTTTCTAAAAAGGAAATAAATTAGATATTATATGACTGCCTAGAACAAACATCCCTAGTTCTTTCAGTTTGGCTTGATTTGAGTATTTTCACATTCTGTTTACTTTCCAGTGGGCACACACTCTAGCTTGTCAAAATGCTTTTTAAAATAAGATGCTGTTAATTTAAAAAACAAGTCATATGGCCATTTGCTTGAAAATCATCATTTTTAACTTTTTCACTTAAGCCCCTTTAAAAACAAATTTATTCTCACTCTTGAAACATCCTCTTATTATTTTGCTTATACTTTTAGTTCCATTCAACTTTTCTTTGTTTGTCTTTCTTTGCTATCCCTTTCTGTGGTAAACAGGGTTTTTGTTTGGGGGTTTTTGCACTTACTTTGCTACATATCCTTTTCTTTATATTTTCTTTTTGGTTATATATGATAAACCAAGCTGACAAATTAAGTATAAGGAAAACTAATTTACCCTAAATGAGATAGCTGTCTGGAACAGAAGTCTGTGGTTATCACTAGATATAGGAATTAGAATAAAGAAAAGTACAATCTTAGCCTGCAGATACTCTGCCTGGGATTTTGTTAACTAAGCATTTGGATATGCTAAAAAGTCATTTCATTAATATTTTTAGGAAGTGGTTCTAATCACTATACACTATCAAACAGGAACTGGCATGTGTTCCTAAAGAAATGAAGACTAGAAGTTGATAGTAGGGGATGATGTCTAACAGAAATTAAGCCCAATGGATACCAGGGGAACACAGAGATACTATATTAAATAGAAAGAAGATCCAGAGAGAATATCATAATGAAGAGACTTGATGACAGTGGTGGTCCTGCAGTGTCAAAGATATGACTTGCCCCATAAACATTTGCTCTAATCACATGTTTCTTACATCATTTTCCTCATTTGTAAACCCTATGAGTTTCCACCTTCCTCATGTAAATGTGTATTTGTGAGACATATGAAAATATGTGGGGGAGATTATACCTCTGTTTTATAGTGGGAGTGGTCTATAACTTTGTTCAAGAATTTTTGTGTTAATCATTATCAAGTAAAGCAAATGACAGGATGACATGATACCTTTGTCATGGAGGATGCTTTGTAAAACTCACTGAATACACTACACATATCTCAGGCAGACACTGCAGATGGATTTGTTCCTAGAACTGAATAAGAGAAAAACAACTTTGAATTTATCTGGAAAACTGCATATTCTTTTCAGTAATCTCAAGCTGTATCCTGACATAAAACATCATATTTTTTTAAAAGTGATAATCTCTCATCATTGCTTTATGACTTTAAAAAATAGAAAACCACAATCTCAGAAAAAAAATGTTTTTGAAAGATATTCCAGAGAGCAATGTAATAACCTATATTATAGGCTATACCATTTCCCCAGTGAGGAAATCTTAGAATTGGAAAGAACTACAGTGTCCATCTGGTATAATCCACATTAGAAAAAGGAATCTCCACCATGACATACTCAACATGTAGTCATCCAACCTCTGTTTAAAGGTCTCCAGTGATGGATAACCTACTACCTTTCAAAGCACTTTATTTCACTTTAGGAAAGCTCTAAACATTAGCAAGTTTGTTTTGTATTGCCTTGATTTTCCCCTGACATCAAGCCTAAACTTATCTCTTTGCAACTGCCATCTTTTGCTATTGGTTTTGTCTTATGGAGGCAACACTCAGAACATTCTAAGCACTGGAGATAAAAGCATGCAATTTTTACTTGAAAGAAACTTACATTGTAATCATATCTAATCTATCTTAATATTTTAACCTTTTGGCTGATGAAGGTGGCCTTGCTGTACCAGATCTAAAACTATATTATAAAGCAGTGGTCGTCAAAACCATTTGGTACTGGCTGAGAAATAGAGTAGTCGATCAGTGGCATAGGATAGGATATCAGGACAATCTAGGCAATAACTATAGCAATTTAGTGTTTGATAAACCCAAAGACCCCAGCTTTTGGGATAAGTACTCACTATTTGACAAAAACTGCTGGGAAAATTGGAAACTAGTGTGGAAGAAATTAGGGCTTGACCCAAACCTAGCACAACATACCAAGATAAGATCTAAATGGGTTCATGATTTAGGTACAAAGAGTGGTATTATAAGCAAATTAGAGGAACATAGGATAGTTTACCCCTCAGACCTGTGGGGAAGGAAGGAATTTGTGTCCAAAGAAGAACTGGAACTCTTAATGGAACACCAGATAGATAATTTTGATTACATTAAGTTAAAAAGTTTCTGTACAAATAAAACTAATGCAGACAAGATTAGGAGGGAAGCATCAAATTGGGAAATCATCTTTACATTTAAGGGTTTTGATAAAGGCCTCATTTCTAAAATATATAGAGAATTGTCTCATATTTATAAGACTTCAAGCCACTCTCCAATCGATAAATGGTCAAAGGATAAAAACAGACAATTTTTAGATGATGAAATTAAAACTATTTCTAGTCATAGAAAAGGTGCTCCAAATCACTACTGATCAGAGAAATGCAAATTAAGACAACTCTGAGATACCACTACACACCTTTCAGATTGGCTAAGATAACAGGAAAAAGTGTTGGAGGGGGTGTGAGAAAACTGGGACACTGATACATTGTTGGTGGAACTGTGAACAGATCCAGCCATTGTGAAGAGTAATTTGGAACTATGCTCAAAAAGTTATCAAACTGTGCATACTCTTTGACCCAGCAGTGCTTCTATTGGGCCTATATCCCAAAGAAATCATAAAGGAAGGAAAGGGCCCCACATGTGCAAGAATGTTTGAAGCAGCCCTTTTTGTAGTGGCTAGAAACTGGAAACTGAATGGATGCCCATCAATTGGAGAGTGGCTGAACAAATTATGGTATATGAATGTTATGGAATATTATTGCTCTGTAAGAAACAACCAGCAGGACGATTTCAGAGAGGCCTGGAGAGACTTGCATGAACTGATGCTGAGTGAGGTGAGCAGAACCAGGAGATCATTATACACAGCAACAACAATACTAT